>CAUYQV010128379.1:0-43146 GCA_963574575.1 Galagoides demidoff | reverse complement strand
CAGGCCTGCCAAACTACAATGACAACTACAACTACAACTACAACAAAATAAAAAAAAGAAATAGCTGGGCGTTGTGGAGGGTGCCTATAGTCCCAGCTGCTTGGGAAGCTGAGACAAGATAATCGCTTAAGACCAGAAGTTGCAGATTGCTGTGTGCTGTGATGCTATAGCACTCTACCCAGGGCAAAAGCTTGAGGGTCTGTCTCAAAAAAAAAAAAAAAAAAGAAGTAGTTTATGAAAGCCCCCGGAAGAAGAGGACCCAAACCCCCATTGGAGGGGTCAGCCTTTAAGTTGATATCAAGTATCTGTTTAAGAAAAAGGGAAAAATGAAAATGATATTTTTTTCTAACTTTTCTTTGATTATTTTTTCTGTCTATAGGATAGACAACTCCAGGGTGAGGATTTCCAAGGGGTATCACCTCTTCTGTTGATCTGTCTTACGAATGGATTTGTCATCCTATACCTTATTTGGTGCTATGAATCATTTCTGAATTACTGAACCCAATCTCTAGGATCACATACAGAGTGCAACTACTACCTCTACACACAGAGGTGTCATAGTCCTTTCCAGCCCTGCCATGTATCACACATTGTGTAGAAGGCAACAGTCCATTTCAATTTGTCAGTCTCACTATTGGCCAGGCACCATGGCTCAGAGCTGTAATCCTACCACTCTGGGAGGCCCAGGTGAGTGAAATGCTTGAGTTCAGGAGTTCCAGACCAGCCTGAGCAAGAGTGAGACTCTCATCTGTACTAAAAACAGAAAGACTAGGCAAGGCACTGTGGTGAACACCTGTAATCCCAGCTACTTGGGAGGCTGAAACAAGATAATCACTTGAGCCCAGGAGTTTGAGGTTGCTGTGAGCTAGGATGATGCCACAGCAACTAGGCCTAGGGCAACAGAGTGAGACTCTGTCTCAAAAAAAAAAAAAAAACCTCACTGTTGCAGTCTTCACTTACAACTGTTTTGCATGGTAATCTGTTGTTTAAATATCCTGGCAAAGCTTTCCAGTGGCATACATAAGGATAAGCTTTCCATCTAAAACATCTCCCCAGTGCAACATCATTCCTCTCCTCATAGATACAGAAGAGAAATACTGACTGAGGGGAATATGCAACAGAAGGAAGGGCCTGGAAAAAGAGAAAGGCAAAAATCTTCTATGCCTCTTTAAAAAAGATCCCCCACTGCTTTTGGAAAACTAAGACCTGCAGCCCTACCTCAGGCCAATGGTTGGGAGGGAGAGGGGATGTCTGCTGTTGTTTGAATTGTAAGAGATGGCTCAAGAGAACTGCATCTACTGCCCGCACATGGCTTGCAGAGGTTCTGGAGGTCCAGGTGGGTCTTCAAGTTGGATGAAGATGATGGAATTGTCTTCAGCAGAGATGCTATGATCAAGATCAGTTCAGCAGTTTTCTGAAGCTGAGACCCACCCTTTAAAAGTTCTGTATTTCTGCTCATTATGAGGATGGTGGCATTGTAGATAGTAGTCTCCATCCTCCTCATCTGCTGGAAAGTTCCTCTTACCTTCTCAAAAGGGAAAAAAAAAAAAAAGAAAGAAAGAAAAAGAAAATAGCAAATTTGAGATACTAAAAATTGCGATTTCAAACATTTCAAAATTAAACTTGTAAATTGTTCACATTCTCATAGGTTGATTTGTTCAATTGTTTCCTTATATTTTGTAGAAATAATTTCAAGAAAAACCTACTTCCAAACTCCAGTTGATAATTAGCAAAGAGAAGACGTTTACTACTGCTAAGGCAGAGGCATTATGGAATTAATAGTGTCAGTCAGCATATAAATTTTCTCATTTGTTTACGATATTGTGGATGTATAAAATTAGCTGTATATTTTAATTATTACCTTATATATTTAGCTTGGTAGAATTTTACAATCTGTATGGAAAAAATTATGAGTCATATGGGTGGCACCACAATTCTCAAGTGCATTTCTATGGCAATGTTTTCTGAATTCGCCAAGAGCATTGTTTGGGTCATGAAGCTCTGCTCTAGTGAAATTTGATGTTGAACTCCTAAGTCCACTAAATAGAACATTCAAATATGATAACATGGTTAAAGTACCGCCAAATTACTAATGTTAACTGATCGTCTGTAATTGAAGCATCTGATAAAAAATGATATAAAACTGGTATCTTTTCTTTTTTTTTTTTTTTGCAGTTTTTGGCCAGGGGTGAGTTTGAACCCGGCACCTCCGGTAAATGGGGCCACCTTTGAACCACAGGTGCCACCCTCTTTTAAGTTTTTGAAATCCTTTTGCTCATGAATGTAATTAACTCATTTTTCACTATCCATAATTTCTTAATAAATGCAGAAGAAAACTTAAAATCAAGGGTGAGCACATTTAATTATGAACAGCCAGTTGTTTTTAACAACTTTGAAATGTCATATCTTACAGAGTGATATATATGCAAAGGTGGAAGATGTCTCACCTTCCATCATGGCATTAATATAACTACTAAATTTTAAAGTAAGTGCTGATGTGTTCTCGGAAATATTTGTTTTTGATCGGGGTCATGTCACCGATCACGAGAAAAAAAGCGGTCACAAACCTGCTCAGGATGTTAAATGCCAACAGATATTTTTGTGGGTTATATGTTTAGCCTTCACTTCCCTGAGAAGTGCAAATTCAGTACATAAATTTTTCTCATACTTGCAGTTTTGTTTTTTTAAGCTCATTACTGTGAAAGTGCTTATTCTCCCAGACTTGATCTAGTGGATACTGTGGAATGAACGTGAGGTGATGATACACCAAGGGTCAGACAGATACATCCAAACAAAATGAGAGGCCCTAGATGAAATCCGGTTTCTTGATGACCTTCATACATTTTCATTTTCAAAATAAAAGAAAGAGGGAAATGATTCACCAATCTAATATTCCCCCAAGCGTTTTGTTTGGGGCCCTAACTTTTAAAATTTGTCCTTAAAAAATAAAGCAAGAAAGAAAAGAAGGAAAATCTCTAAGAAGCATGACCAGAAGCTACTGTACATCTCAAAGTGAAAGAATAAGAAGACTAAACGTCCTCTCTTAGCACTCTGTAATCTCAAAATTATACCCAAAAGCCTTTCAGAAAACTAAATATTTGTCTTTTCTTATTAAACTTGATTTTGGCCACTTTGGCTTGCCAAATAAGTGCTGGTGCCAGGTACTTGCCTAATTCTTATTCCTGTTTCTGTAACCTGGAATGTTTGCAAAATGAAAGTTGAAATCATAGAAATAGGAACCCTTAAATTTTCCATAACTTCATTCAACCTTTTTTCAATATCCTCCGTCCAGAGCTATGCACACAGATGCTTGCTTTGCACTACAGAATCATCTACAGAATCAGTCCCTAATATCATGAATGTCACTTTGATGACTAAAAAAAGAAAACCGTGAAAATGTAGAAATCAGAAATTCCTAGAAATGTGAATCCTAAAGATTGCACTTTTTGAGTTTGCCCATTTTTTTCTTCATTGCTGTCTTAAATCATGTTACTACTATATCTCTTTTAAAATCAGGTAACTGTTTTTGTAGTAAGATACTCATTTTCTGATGAAAGGTTGCATTTGGGAAAAAAATCATTAAAAACAGCCTAATCTATGTAAAGCAGTTTCAAATTGCTTTCCAGCCAGGGACATACTACCTGCTGATTCAAGCTTGATAAATGTTTTAAAGGTGGGGTTCTATTGACCAGAACTATAGAGAGAAAGCTTTTATAAACCATTTCTATTTAATCAGAATTTTTTACAGCCTCCCATTCATTATGAAAACATGTTCAGTGTAGTAATTAAAGTTTGAAAAAATAGGCAGTATTTTTTAGGCTTCAGAAAACTTAAAAAAAAAATCCTAGCTCGATGTCTCAAAACCTTGGGAATTTTTTTAGTTTAAAACTATATTTTACTTTAACCTAAGTCATTTGGCTAAATGCCTTACTTTTCCTTTTCCCATTCCTCACAGAACTCATAATAAATTGTCAAAAATATTTGTTAGGCAATAATTTATTAATCTTTTTGACCCTACTCTTGGAGACTGAAGAAAGATAACGAAGACTATAGAGAATTTGCTCAGGCATAATAATGATAATGATGAATAGAGAGAATGTGGCAGAATGTTCCACATTTAAGTAAAACCTAATAATTTGACAGAGGCAGAAATTTCAAAAGAACTACCTCTCAACTATCAAAATACTTTTTCTGTTCTTAATTCATTTCTTATCTATTAGTTCATTGCTTAAAATAAACAAAATAAATATTTATAGAATGCTTTGCCTTAATGAAGGCTCAGTCAGAAAAATTTTGACATTGCCACAAAAATTAGTGTGTTTCACCAAGCATGAAAGCATCACCAAGTGTGATGAAGTTTCACGCACAAAAATTCATTCAAATAGCTATCGAATTTTTTCTTATTTAACTAACAACTTACACATTTACTTTTTATACTGTGTCTCGCATATTTGATTTCCACATTAATGTGAATAAGATAGGCCTTTTCCTCAATCCTCTGAGATATACATTCTCCTTTTACTTCATTGTTTACGAGAAAATTTCTTTCTTACATAGGTGTTTTTTTAAGACCCTCTACTTTTCAGTGCCCTCTGCACTATGTAAATGAGATGGATACAGGCAGAGAGGGTGAGTATCTTTTCACCTTGTATCAATGGCACAGTTTATATGAAGACACTATTTATACTCTCTGTCAAGAATTCTATGCATTCTAATCTATGTAAAGCAGTTTTGAATTGCTTTCCAGCAAGGGACATAGTAACTGCTTAGAAGATTCACCATCCTGCATAAAATATATGTCTGTGGGAATAGAAAGAATTCTATAAATTCATTTTTAAAATTGTATTACTATTAGAAGTGGAAATATTGTCATGATTTGAAGATTACCAACCTACCCTTAGAAGGCCAAGTTGAGTTGATGAACTTATAAATGTCCATCTACACTCTAAGTCTTGTTGCTCCTTATGACCCGTGACACCAGTAAGAGTTAACCACGAAAGTTAGAAATGAAATATGCAGCGATGGTGAAAAGCCAAGCTAACTAGCCCACCACTCAATCAAACCTGTGATCTGAGCTTCCTTAGCACCATGTTCAAAGCAAGTTAATTATTCGCAGACTGAATAGGCCTAGGGCCTGTTTGTTAACTTCTTTCTTAGTTTCTCTTAGCGTCCCTTCACACACAAATAACTACTTGCTTTCTTATTTTGTGGCATTTAAAATGCAATCTTCATTATTATTTCAATTTTTTCTATTTGCAGTCTTGTTAAGTTTCAAATCCTCCAGTGTTAGCAGTTGTAAAATTATTTTTAGATACTTAAAGACAGATATTTTCATTGTTTGGGAACTTTTGGACCTGAATGCCCTAAAAAGAAGTTTAGTAAAGCTTACTAGTACTTTCATGAAAAAAATATAAATGCTCAATTAATGGAAAACCAACAAAACAATGCCACTGAAGCTATATAGTTTCCCACTGAGAGTAACATATTTTTCAGAACATGAACAGTCCCAAAATGTGTGAGTGTGACAGTCTCCCATTACCTATAAATAGAGCATATTAATATGATGTGGAAAGGTAATACTAAGGGAAAAATAGTTCATCTTTGCAAAGAAAATTTCTTTACACATATGTGTCTGCATATTTGTGTATATACATGTGTATATAATTTAAAAAACAAACTGAAAATGCATGAGGTGATAAGGCATTGGAGGAAAGGAAAAAGTTGGAGTAAAATTCTAAATTTTTAATAAATAGTCAGGAATTCTTAGTAGAGAGAGGGAATCAGAGGTGAGAATCTAACAACTAGGCATAAAAGTAGAACCAAGGGTGACGAAATTCACTGAGGAATTTTTAATAGCAGGCTAGTGTAACATTAGCTTGTAGATCCAATGTCATTACCTTAAATGCGGATGAAGACTATTTTACAGAGACCACTCACTGAAATGTCTGTCTGTGGGAGTGAATTTCAAAGGTGATGATGACAAAATCATCTATGTTGCTATGTCATAATGATATTAATGTTAAGTAATAATTTAGCACATATTATTTATTAAGCACTTACTATATGCCAGGCACTGTTTTGAATATTTTATATGTATTATTATATCATTCAGTCTTATGGCTCTTGACATAGGTAAAAATATTATTTATATTTACAGATAAGGAAACTGAGATACAAAAAGGTTAAATTATACTATTTTGTTTTCTTTCTTTTCCAGATTTTGTTTTTCGTTATTAATGAGATTTACCATTCTGAATAAATTTTGAAAGCCAATACTTGAATACCTCTATGGCAGTGGTTCTCAGCCTTCCTAATATTGCACCCCTTTCATACAGTTCCTGTGGGTCACACTGCACAGGTTGAGAACCGCTGCTCTGTGGCAGCAAAGGGGGCTCTCCCACTGCCCATAGCTTCCCATACTCAAAAGCAACACAAGTTCTATATAGGAAATGCTCCAGTTCAGTTTACTGAATGTCCAGCAAGCACCGGGAAGACACAGGATTGGTCTGGATTCCATCCCAGTTGCATGGTGTCACTGCCATCCAGTAACCAGTGGTTCTGGTTTCTTCCATCATACTCCCTCTCTAAGTTCCTGAGTTTTAAGACTACCCAGAGATTCTGCAAACTAATTTCCACCCAATAAATTTGGTTTCTGCTTTGGTTATTTGATTGATATATGGCATTGGTAGAAATAAATGAAAAGCCACAGGATAGTATAGAAAGTCTGTAATGGTATCAAAGCAGAAATTTGGGGCTAGAGATGGCTACTGAAATGTTAACTTTCGGAACTTAGAAATATCTTAGAAATATCTTAGAAATATCCAGAGCTAATATGCCACAAACACTCTCTGGGCTGACCCTCCTGGCAATTTTTGGCAAGCGACGATAATGATCGGCTGTGCTGTATTCTTTTTTTTTTTTTTTTTTTTTTTTGCGTTTTTTGGCTGGGGGTGTGTTTGAACATGCCACTTCCAGCATATGGGGCTGGCGCCCTACTCCTTTGAGCCACAAGTGCCGCCCTAGCTGTGCTGTATTCTTATTTTTCGGTGTTTCAGTCATATCATTTGCTGAATACTGACACTTCCCAACTTAGGATGGGTGAACGTCCTGATAAACTCATCATAAGTTGAAAATACACAAGATGAAGGTGCATCTAATGAACCTAATCTGCTGAACTGAATAGCTTAGCCTTGCCAGCGTGAGTATGCTCAGAATACTTACTTACATTAGCCCCAGATGGGCAAAACCTTCTGGTAACACATCACAGCCTACTGATTCAGTGGCTGACCATGAGCTGTGACTGACAGCTTCTGTATGGCATTAAGTACCCTATCACTTTCTGCCAAATGTTTGCTACTTTCTTACCACTGTAAAATCCACAAATCATAAACCTAACCATTGTAAATTGGAGACCATCTGTTTTTTGAATATCACTACTGACTAGGATATTTTAGTTTCTTAGTAGGTGAGACAGAACTATTGAAATGGCAGACTGTCTCTAACTGATACATAGGTCATCTGTATTGGGTCAAAAAGCTGACTCATTCTCATACAGTGCACTCATCTGGGAAGAAATGCAGTATATTCAATGACATTTGCATATAAAAAGGAAGCAATGCAAAGTACACGTGAACTTGGTCCTATCTGAGTGTTAGCGATCTCAGTTCATATCTTCATATAGTCAGTAGGGTATGAGTATTTTCAGATGCGCATGATCGTATTTTAAGAATCTTTTATACCTTCATAATTGTCAGCTGTCTATCTGGTTTGTGTCATATCTCATACCAAAGTGGCAGGAAACATTTGGGGAATAGCCGGTGAGTGTCCTCAGTCAGCCTACTGAAATCCTGGTGGAGATGGGTTACACTGAATTACTAACAACAACTCATTGCCAGCAGCAATATGAACGCCAACCTCACAGGTCTGAGAAGAGGCCTCTGTTATGTGAGACTGATTATTCTTCAATTTACTTCCTATGGGTTCGCAGAAAGTATCCTTGGAGGTTAAAAAGCAGAGCTTAAAATTAAAAAAGCTGAGCCTAAAACTCAGCTACCAGTTAATACCTTCCTGAGGATCTGCACTGTTTTCATTTGCGGGATCGTCTGACCCACAACTACAAAATAAAGAATGATTTTCGCCTTAGCTTCCGTCTGCAAACGTTGTGTTCTCCTACAGTTCTCTAAATTGTTTCATTTAGAGTTGTTTCTACATGTCAACATCTTTTAGTGTCCCTTTCAAAATTGACCTCCTCCCTCAAGGATAATTTCAAGACATTTTGTATGGTAGCGAAATATTTTTTCTTCTTAGTTTTAAACAGGATATTTGTTCTCTTTCTGGCTCCCAAAGCCTAAAGAAAATAGCCAGGACAAAACACAGTTCTCTTCCTTTGATGTGTATCCAGCAGCATGGGAGAACTATCACTTCTTTCACCTAAAATTCCTCTAATTTAGTCTCTTGACTGGTAAGAGATGGCAATTAGAGCATCCAAGGCTCTAAAAGGGAACCAAAGGGTATAATCAAAAGCCAAAAGAAGCATTCTGAGAAATACTTAAGATTTCACCATCGTTACCAATGTCAGACTGCTTTTGTATCTATATAAAAGTTACACAACAAAGTTCAGACTTTTGAAATAATTGGGGCCCAAATATTTTCACTTGTATATTTTATGTTTTCTTAGTAACTCTTTATGACAGTTTGAATTCCGTGTAAGACAATTAGGCATGGTAAGTTTCTATTTGCCGCCACAGAGTACACATAAATTTTCATTTTCTTATAAGGACAGAACCTTCCTAATTCCACAAGTTTAGAGCATTTAATTGAAAAATAATCAAAAAAAGATAAGGATAATGTATGTTTATCTCGGTGAAGAGAAATTACATAATTTGTAATGTAAGAAAAGAAATGAGACAAATAATGATGTGGAAATACACTGACCTTCCCATACTGTAAATACCACTTTTTCTCCCTCTCTTGGAACTAGCAATTTTGCCTATGGATAAAAATAATTTTTCCAAACTATCACTGATAGAAATATGTTACTTTTTTAAAGATCTCAAGGGTATTTGAATTTTCTTTCTTTTTTTTTTTTTAGGGACAGAGTCTCACTTTGTTGCCCTCAGTAGAGTGCCAAGGCATCACAGCTCACAGCAACCTCCAGCTCTTAGGCTTAGCTTAGGTGATTCTTCTGCCTCAGTCTCCCAAGTAGCTGGGACTACAGGTGCCCACCACAACACCTGGCTATTTTTTTTTTTTTTTTTTTGCAGTTTGGCTGGGGCAGGGGCTGGGTTCGAACCCACCACTCTTAGTATGTGGGGCCAGCATCCTACTCACTGAACCATAGGTGCCGCCCAAGAGTATTTGAATTAAATACAATAATTTTTGCCTCTGAAACATTAAAATTATGTCAAATTATTAAAATATAGAGACATTTATTAATCTCTCTGATGCAATTACAGAATGTATACTCTCTGGTAGCCTCACTAGATATAGTCTATTTTTATGTTTATTTTTAATTTCAGGGTTTTTAAATAAGAAATCTATTGCCTCTGAAACATTAAAATTATGTCAAATTATTAAAATATAGAGACATTTATTAATCTCTCTGATGCAATTACAGAATGTATACTCTCTGGTAGCCTCACCAGATATAGTCTATTTTATGTTTATTTTTAATTTCAGGGCTTTTAAATAAGAAATCTATTTGTTCCATCTAAGTGTTTATAACAATAGAAAAACAAAACAATGAATGAGAAATTCTGGCTAAGATATAGTCTATGTAAATAGTTGTACATTATGCTCAATTAATTGCTGTCTTTTTAATTAATAAAATGCAGATTTATACACAAATATTAATATGTATATTTAATCATGTGTACATGGTTTTATATATTTTCCTTGCCAATACGGATAAATATTTGGGGGGGCACAAGAGCTATGCTGGGAACTACGCTGATATTTCACAAATCGTGTCCCTAATCACTTTCATCTGGACACACAGGCTAGTTTCTAATATATCATTGTACATAATCATTCGGCTTCCTGACACATACCTCTAAAGTCTAGAGTACCACTCTAGATAGAGACAATACGGTCACCATAGAATTGTACTTTTAGAAAACCCTCTTAGAACTTGGAAAGTGAATGAAGCTGTGAATATGTATTATTTGATCCTAGATCATATAACAACTTCTTTTCTAAAGCACTCTGTTTAATACTTACAATTAAAAATAGAATAATGAAAACTGCCTTTACAGTAATATTTAATTGTAGGGTTTTGGGACTTTCTAACAAAGTTTTAATAATGTTATATATATATAACCGTACACACAGTAGACCCTCCATAGTTGACCACCTCCATAGTTGACCACCACCTACATTGACCTTATTTTTATAGACTGGACACGCGCCACATGCATTTATCAGTACCGTAGGCCTAGCTCCACATGTTGATCAGTTTGTTACAGTCCCTTGGGTCGTCACCTGACAGAGATTCTACTGTATTATTCCATATTTTGTTAATAATGAAATCAAAACACTTTTCTGAACTATAAAATAGTATTTGACTTTGAAAGAATATGTGCTGCAAAATATGCCATAGAATAAAGAGAAAATATTCTTCTGGTATATCACACTTAATTTTTAATAGATGAGCATATTTATAAATTGTGGGGTATTTTTGACCTTTAAAAAGATCAATAAAATTTTTAGGGTTTCTGTTGCTGTTATGAGTCAATAACAAATCAAGTTAATATGTGATATAAAGTTCTGGTTTTGATTCGAGTAAAGAACATGACACAAAGATTTCCACTGCAATAAAGAAGGAATGAGCTTATGCTTTCTTTACCTTCCTACTGATGCCAAATAAAAATTCCTGATGATAATACAATGGACAAAGCCATTATAACAAGACACCTAAAAATAAATGAGAATTCCACTAGTGACTACAAAATTAAAATTCAAAGTGCAAAAGTAAAGGCCTTTGTAAATTTGTTCTTCAATAAAAAACAATGAAGATGACAAAAATTTTCAAAATTGTGTTAACTAACCAAAAAGTTGAAAAAAATCAGAGAACTATTTACTCAAGAAAGATCACTTAACCTTAGTACAAATTGTATAATTTATGCAAATTGTATAAAAGGGTTTTTTTCCTTCTGGGTAGATGCCCAGTAATAGGATGCAGGATCAAATGGGAGGTCTAGCTTGAGTTCTTTGAGGGTTCTCCATATTTCCTTCCAAAAAAGTTGTATTAGTTTGCAGTCCCACCAGCATTGTAAAAGTGTTCCCTTCTCTCCAGATCCATGCCACTATCTGCAGTTTTGAGATTTTGTGAAGTGGACCATTCTCGCTGGGGTTAGATGGTATCTCAGGGTAGTTTTGATTTTTATTTCTCTAATTATTAGGGATGATAAACATTTTTAATATGTTTGTTAGCCATTCATCTGTCTTCCTTAGAGAACGTTCTATTCATCTCTCTTGCCCATTGATATATGGGATTGTTGGCTTTTTTCATGTGGATTAATTTGAGTTCTCTATAGATCCTAGTTATCAAGTTTTTGTCTGATTCAAAATATGCAACTATCCTTTCCCATTGTGTAGGTTATCTATTTGCTTTGGTTGTTATCTCCTTAGCTGTATAGAACCTTTTCAGTTTAATTAAGTCCCATTTGTTTATTTTTATTGTTGTTGCAATTGCCACAGCAGTCTTCTTCATGAAGTCTTTCCCCAGGCTGATATCTTCCAGTGTTTTCCTATGCTTTCTTTGTGGATTTTTATTGTTTCATGTCTTAAATTTAAGTCTTCTATCTATCTTGAATCAATTTTTATGAGTGGAGAAAGGTGTGGGTCCAGTTTCAGTCTTTTACATGTGGATATCCAGTTCTCCCATCACCATTTATTGAATAGGGAGTCTCTCCCCCAAGGTATGTTCTTGTTTGGTTTAACGAAAATTAGGTAGTTGTAAGATGTTAGTTTCACTTCCTGGTTTTCTATTTGATTCCAAATGTCCATGTCTCTATTTTTGTGCCAGTACCATGCTTTCTTGACCACTATGGCTTTGTAGTACAGCCTAAAATTTGGTATGCTGATGCTCCCAGCTTTGTTTTTATTACTAAGGACTGCCTTAGCTATGTGGATTTTTTCCTGGTTCCATTCAAAACACAGAATCATTTTTGCCAAGCCTTGAAAATAGGATGCTGGTATTTTAACAGGGATGGGGTTGAATCAGTATATTGCTTTGGGAAGTATAGACATTTTAACAATGTTGATTCTTCCCAGCCATGAGCATGGTATGTTCTTCTATTTGTTAATAAATGTCTTTTGCTATTTCCATTCTTAGGGTTTCATAAGTTTCTTATAGAGCGTCCTTCACCCCTTTTGTTAGGTATATTCCTAGGTATTTCATTTTCTTTGAAGCTATGGTGAAGGGAGTTGTATCTTTAATTAGCCTCTCATCTTGGCTGTTATTGGTGTATACCAAGGATTCTCAAACTTTTTAAACAGGTGTCCAGTTCACTGTCCCTCAGACTGTTGGAGGGTCAGACTGCCAGCCCTGGGACGAGTTGGCTGCTAAGCAGGACAGGCAGTGGCAGCAAAAACACCCAGTGGACTGCATAAAAGTCCTAGGTTGGCCGCATGTGGCCCACAGGCCATAGTTTGAAGATGCCTGGCATATACAAAGGCTACTGACTTGTGCACATCAGAAATCATCTAAAAAAACAAAAAAAGGGAGTGGGGAGTTCTAACAGGCTCTGGAGCTTGTTCTCTGTGTAGTCTTATTTTCTGTGAGCATAGCCCCTTTGGCATCCCAGACACATAGCTCTGTCTCCTCAACCCATAGAAACCCTCAGCCTCCGCCTGTATTCCCTTCTCTATACTGTGACCCTTGACATGCACCTCATACTTTGTTAAAGCATTAACTCAAGTGATCAGAGATTTAATTATGAAAGTAAACCATTTCTTTAAGAAAATCTGGATGACCTGAATTTGCCAAGAAGCTTCTAAACATAGCATCAGAAAACATTGGTATACTGGATTCATAAAAATACAAAATAGCATTTGCTCAGTGTGAAAATCACTTTTAAGAAAATAAAGGAAGATGGTAGAAAATATTTACAAATCACATCAGATAAAGAACATGTATCCAGCTTGTCTTACAATAACTATAACTAAAAAGAAGAAAATACAAAAATTTCAATCGGGGCTTCAGTTGCCTCCATAGGGGATTGTCTTCTAAAGGTACAAGCAGGCATTTCTTTAAAAAAAAATAGAGAGGCAAATGAACATATAAAAGGACATATCATATCATTAATCATCACTAAAATACATGTTAAAGCCAAAGTAAAAAACAATAGAATGATTACAAAAATCGAAGAAGAAGAAATAAATGGACAATGCAAAATTCGAAGGAGGATGAAGAACAAACAGAAATTTTGTTGCTGGTAGCAATGCGAAATGACACAGTCAGGCTTCCTTCCTTCCTTCCTTCCTTCCTTTCTTTCTTTCTTTTTTTTTCTTTCTCTTTCTTTTGAAGTAAGACATACAGTTATAATACAACCCAGCAATCATACACCTAAGTATTTACCAGGTGAATTAAAATAAATGTTCACACAAAATTTCTATATGGATGTTTATAGACGCTTGATAGCTTTATTCATAATTATCAAAATATTAAAGCAAGCAAGAGATACTTTACTGCATGCAAATGAAATAATAATCAACTAAAATGTTGGGGATCCCTGTATGGGGTGGAAATTTCAAGCAATTAATATGACTGTATTACTAATGTTTGGCATTGTTTTACTAAACAGAGTTGAGGAGAAAGGAGCTCACCTACGGTAAGCAGTGTGTTGGCAAGAAGCTGTAACACTAAAGATGAAAAGTACATAAACAATAGTTTTGGTTGGTAAATTTATTTCTCATAAGAGTATGAATTATCAATTTTAAAACATCTTTATAAATATCTAGTGTTAAATAACTATTAAGCAATTTTTTTAAATAATAGCATATACTTATGTTTATTGTAATACATATATAAAAAGATAAATGTACACAAAGATAGATATGTATGTATGGACTGGTTAATATACATTCATTCATTTTCTAGCTCTGCCCACTGAGAGATTCTCCAAGCAATGATAGCCTAGTAGCAATGAGCATACCATATAATATAACTTTATTTTCTAAATATCATTCTCTTATAGAAAGACACAGAACTCCTTGAAAAAAATAGTTGATGTAGAGATGATACAAGGAAGATAGATGATGAGCTTGGAGTGTCTGGTAGTTCAAGGAGAGAAGGAAATGCCACCATCTACACACACAAGTAAAAATATATTATGTCCAAAAGGACTGAAGCCAGCTATAAAGAGTTTTGAATAACCAAAGCTGGAAAGATAAAGCAAGAAGATAAATAGACTATTGGATTATACTCATCTCAAGAATAAGAAGTAGATATACATGAATCCATACTGATATAAACAAATTATTGAACATATAAATAAATGGGAAAGAAGAGACAAACATTTCTTACAGAGGGAACACAGATAATAAATGTAGAAGTAATAATAAAAATATAAATTAACATTAAAACACCATGACAATAACTACTAATAGCAAGAGTCACTGTTAAGTATTAAATATAATGAGCAGAATGCAAAGAAAGAAGATCTTTGCTTAGTTTCAAAGTACCTCCCTCTAATTTTTAGTTAATTACTATGGTAGTTTCTAACACAAGTCCACAAATCCTTTGATAGTCTTGCATGCAGAAATTGGGACTTCAGTTGCCTCCTTAGGGGATTTGCTTTTAAAGAATACAGTATGTTAAAATAATAATAACTACAATGGATAAAATTGGCAGAGCCCACCTTAATCAATTATTCAAAATTAACAATCAAGTAATAAGTTACATTGATTTCACGATCTCCTGACAAGATGCAATCAGAATGGCACTTTACTTTTTTGGATTTTTTCCCTCCAAAATCTATAATCCCAGTATTATCTTGAGAAAAATACAAGTGAAAGGTCATTCTACATAATGCATGCTTGTTGGTCTTGAAAAACATCACTAATGATAAAAAGAAAAGATCAAGAGACTTATACAAATTGCAGGAGACAGGTACATGACAACAAAATAAACACAGCATGAGGTCCTGGATTGGAACCAACAACAAAAAAGGGACATCTGGTGAATCTGAACAATGTCTGCCTTTTCAGTAATGGTGTTACCCCAATGTTCATTTCTTGGTTAAGGTTGCTACAAATGTTCTCATTACCCTAACTTTACCCAGGGAAAACTGGGTAAAGTTAAGCAATGCCTGGAGACATTTGGGCTGTCACATCCTACAGAGGGTGCTGTTGTTAGAGGCTGGTGTGCTGGAGAAATCCTACACATCCAGGATGGCCCTACAACAAACAGTCTACTGGGAAGAATTCTCAAAATCTACTCTCTTAGCAATTTGCACAAATATAACACATTGTTATTAACTATGATCAGCTTGTTGTATAAAACTACTCTTGTACTTATTTTTCTTATCTAGCTAAAATTTTGTATCCTTTGACCATACACACAAAAAAACTAAGTATGTAAAGTACTATGCGTGTTAATTAGCTCAGTTTTGCCGTTCTACAGTGTATACATTAAAATAAATGAATAAATACTTATTAAGATTAAAAAAGAAAAAAACTAAAAAAGAATTATCTGACTCCAAATCCCAAAATTGTTACTGTTAATAAAGTATAATCTAGTGAATATTTTTTTATACAAGTACCAAGGATGTTTACCCTGCAGCCCGAGGACAATGTGCTGATTTTATGAGTACTTTTTTTGCTTATGTCTGATTTGCAAATATCACAAATGTATGCATGGACCTTTTTTCCTAATAGGCTGTCATTAATGGTTGTATACTTAATGTATGGCCCAGGAAAAATCTTCTTCTTCCAATGTGTGGCAGAGAAAAAAGTTGGGCACTCTGGTACTATGCCTCTTAATAAAGACTATCAGAAATGATTTGCTTTCAGCTAGCAGGGTCAGTGATATGCTTTCACTGTCTTTACTCAGGGCTTCCACAACTCTCTAGTCTTTTCTCATAAAATCCTGTCAGTGATTGAACATCACAATGGATTATTACATTGATGATGACATGATAATTAGGCTTGGTTATTAAAAGTAGCAAATGCTTTTGACAAGTTGATAAGACACATGTAAGGAAGACAGTAGGAAACAAATTGCACAAATTTCAGTGACCTGTCCCCTTGGTGAAATATTTAAGGATTCATTGTTCCAAAGAAAATTGAGATACTCTGAGTAAAAATTAGGTCTTTCTTACTATTAAAAAAGGAAGACAATATCTAGGTGGCCTCTTTGAATTGTGAAAGCAACATATACCTCATCTGGGCATTCACACTAACACATTTACCAAGAAATTTCAAAACCATCAGTTTTTAGTGGGGTACTAGCTATGCCACAGACTCAGACTTACATGGAATTTGTTCTTCCATTTGGGCCACCTGCAAGATTTCCAATTACGTTTGAATACTGTGGGAGATAATGACGTAAGGAGTCATTAGTAAGTAAATGATAGCAAAATATCTAAAGATTTCTGAATAATGCTTTGCTATCTTCATTAAATAGATAACTATTCTCATTTTGAAAAATCACCTCAGGCTCTCTACTAGGTCCTAGTAGAGACTTTACAATAGATCGTGGTCCACCAAGTTGTCATGTGAATTGAATCATGTATGAAAACTATATAGTATTTGATTATGTAGAACCACGTGTGACATGGAAAGGACTAAACTTTGTTTTCACTGGGATAGCAATAACTAAGTATTGAATTGTCTTTCCTTCCCACAGTATCAAAGGCTACATCAATAGACTTACAGAATGCTTTATTCACTATCATATTATTACACACTATGTCATTTCTGATCAAGGAAATCATTATACAGCAAGGAAAGTGAGACTTCTTAAAATTTAATAAGAGACATTATAAAAATCTCTGTACTTAGTCCTAGAAATAGTCATTATTACAAAACTCTACAAATTGAAGTGACTCTTCTTTCAGGCTCTCAGAGTTATTTTAAGATTTTAAGTTACAGGGATACTTTGATTGGATTGACTGTGTTTCTTAATTCTACTAGGATCAAGAAATAAGGATAAACTACATTCCCTGCCCTGCAGAAACTAATTAAAAATTTATGCAAATTTCAAGAAGTCAAAAAACTCATATGCAAAATATTAGAGATAATGGGCTGGTGAAATATTTTGTACTAGATAGTGTTCCATTATATGAATATGCCTTAAAGGCCAAATACTGTTGTAAGCATTTTAACATGGCTGGAAAAAAGAAACTTCTGTCAAAAAAATTTTTAAAAAGAGGGTTGGGAGGTGGCGGCAAGATGGTCAACTGGAGCCAAATTCTACAGAGACTCCCATTCAGAAGGAGAGTTAAAGGACGGAAGTTTAGCAGTAAGCTGATGTTTTGGAGCTGAGCCAAGAGAGAAGGTTGAGGAACGTACATCAACCTTGCTGAGGAGAGCTGCAACCCCAAGGAAACAAATGATAGGTACAAAATCCATTGCCAAGCAGAAGGGAGTTCCTCCACCCCATGAAAATGGCTTGCAGAATACTCTATACAAACAAGCCAGCAGAGTTCAAATCTCTTCCTATTTTATCCCACAGGAGAGACCCTCTAAAAACCAGAACTCCTTCCCCAGAGAGGACCTACTAGCGTGCCATGGCACTTTCCTGCCAGGCATAAAACCATATATATTCTCTACCTGCAATTCTGAACTCCCAACACTCCCCTCCACTCTCAGCCCATGGTCTGAAAGCCTGTCTTAATGCAAGCCCAGTGAGTAAAGGGTATGCTTGGGCAGGAAGCTGTGGGGATGGAGACTAGAATATACATTGCACGGAGATGGCGTACTCCCAGGGAGGGGCTGAGTCAGAAGTCCTGCTTTAGTGAGCCTAAGAAGCACCTAGCCCCCAGGGGAACATAACTGAGACAAAAGCAGGCAGGGCAACAACACCAGCCCAGGGAAAAACAGACACTGCAAGAGTATCAGCCCAAGGAGAAGCAGGAACTGAGAGCTGAATGTGAGCTTTAACTGTGCCTGGCCCAACACAGAGGGCAGCCAAGACAGAGATGCTAGCTCCATGAGAATTGGCACAAAGGCAGTGGCACAGGGCGGCCTTGAATTCATTCACCACATCTATGAATTCAAACAAAGCCTGGCCTGCAGGGACAGAAACGCTCATTCTGCCAGAATGTAAGTGGCAGCAATATTAATCTGGGGTGGGGCTAGAACTGAGTGAACCACCCCAGCTTCCATTAAGCAACTGAGGTTGTCAGGCTTTAGCTTCCCCTACCGTCTGGTGGCAGAGTGAGGTAGCCTGGCCAAGGAGACATAGATCTCCCTGTGACTCAGGCAGGTGCAAACCCCATGAGCATCTGCTCATTGGAGCCCTGTGGAGTTACCAGTTCCTGGGTGTGACACGTGTAAGGTGGGGAAGGAGGTAACAACCTTCCAGGACTAGTTCACTTGCTGGGTGGGTCCTTCTGACTCCACAGAGCACCAATTCGAGTCATACTTGAGCTGCCAGCAGACTCCTGCTACCTAGTTGCTGGAGACCTTTTGAACTCTCCCACTTGAGACTGGGTGCTGACTGGGACAATTTATTTGGAACTCTTGACCTGGGCCAATCAATGGAGGACTAACCAAAGGGGTACTCTATGTGTGCGATTGTGAAAAGTTTTGATTTTCCTTTTCCAATTATTGCCTGTGGGAGGAGGGGTGACTTAGTTGCTGGTATTTCAACACAGCTGAGACTCCAACCCAGAGTTACTGATTTACTAGGATTGGACAGAGACCAGCTAAAAACAAGACAGAGCCACTTACCCCATGACACCAGGCCGGTCTCCAGTGTCTCAGGCCATAGCACTATATGGATCCTTTGCAAAGCTCTAGCGGAAAAGATACAGACACCAGTCCCAGCTCTTGGGCAAAAGGCTGGTTAATCCCTACTCCAGAAGCCCCCAACCCAACTTCAACTTATCTGCTGATCTAGCCAAACAGTGTAAAATAATCATGGGGTGTAATCAGTGGAAAAACTTTGGCAACATGAATAATCAGAAATCTACTCCCCCAAGGAATGACATAGCGGACACACCAGAAGATCCCATTCATAAACAAATGGCTGAGTTGTCAGAAATCGAATTCAGAATTTGGATTGTAAAGTAGAAATTAGAAATTCAAGGAGCATTTCAAAAATTGTCTCAAGAAATCAATGAATTCCAAGGCAAAATCACCAAAGATGTTGATGTAGTGAGACAAGAACTTGTAGCCCTTGAGGATCTGAGAAATACAGTAGAAGCCCTCAGTAACAGAATGGAGCAGGTTGAAGGAAAAAATTCTGACTTTGAAGACAAAGCTTTTGAACACTCCCGAACACTCAAAGAGGAAGAAAAGTGGAGAGCAAAAACAGATCATTCTCTCAGAGAGCTCTGGGATAATTTGAAGAAAACTAATATTCACCTTATAGGAATTCCTGAAGGTGATGAGGTAGATTTGATAGGCACAGATGCCTTGCTTCATGAGATAATGAAGGAGAACTTCCCAGACATACCAGGAGATTCTGAAATTCAGATAGCAGACAGTTTCAGAACCCCAGCATGACTCAACCTGAATAAACATCTCCTAGACACATTATAATTAACTTTGCCAAAGTTAAAATGAACGAAAAAATTCTGCACGCAGCCCTACATAAGAAAACCATTAACTACAAGGGGAAGAATTGTAGAATGATTGCAGATCTCTCTGCTGAAACTTTTCAAGCTAGAAGAGGCTGGTTATTGACTTTTAATCTCCTAAAATGAAATAACTTTCAACCCAGGATCCTCCATCCAGCTAAACTGAGTTTAATTTATGATGGAGAAATTATTTTAATGACATTCACATGTCGAAGAAATTTGCCATAACTAAACCAGCTCTCCAGCATATTCTCGGACCTATCCTCCATAATGACAAGCACAATCCTCTACCACCAAAGTAAACTCACTCAGATTTTTGATCAAATTCCAACTTCCACAGTGACAAAAGGATTAAAAAGGTCCACTGGACTTTTGAAAAACTCGATACCCCAAATTCTACCAGGCTTATCAATATTCTCAATTTATGTAAGTGGTTTAAATTATCCTCAAAAGAGGCACAGGTTGGCTGACTGGATACAAAAACTCAGGCCAGAATCTCATCATACCTTAAAAGATAAATATAAACTCAGGGTGAAGTCATCTATATTTCAGGCAAATGGAAATCAGGAAAAAGCAGGTGTTGCAATTTTGTTTGCAGATACAATAGGCTTTAAACCAACAAAAGTAAGGAAAGATAAGGATGGTCACTTCATATTTGTAAAGGGCAACAGTCAACATTGTTGCCGCAAGGGTCTCACGGAAAAGCCATGTCACCAAGAATAAGCACGCTTATTGAAATTGTGTTTTAAATAAAGATGACCATCTGCTCACTCAGGCAAAATGGCGAGCTTCTTTATTTGCAGTTGGCTTATATAGGGAATTTTGTACATGAGCACAATGCAGCAATGACCTCACTGATCCATTTAAACAGCTTTTGACCACTGGCCCTGTAAGTAGCTCCTCCCTGGTAATCTGATAATCCACCCAACATACACCTTTAAGCATAATCCTTTCAATACAACCCGGTTTAACATAACTTAATGAAGAACAAGTTGTCAGTTATTACTTTCCTTGTTCTTATCTGATGAAGCCTGAGGCTACGGGAGGAAAGAGAGGATTTGAATGTCTGTTCTACTGACCATGCCATTTGGAGGCAGTTACTTTGAATCTTTAAGCAAAGCATAGGGAAACTTCTTGGGCATATAGGAGTTTGTGTGCAAACCTCTGCTCCCATGTAGGCCTTAAATCGGAGGGGGGGGGGTGTTGCTGGAGCCTTTTACAAGGAATTCTCAGGCTGGACTTCTCAAAAGCCTTTCATGAGCCCACGTTTCATTTGTGCCATTAGATACCCATATGACATTACCATTCCCAGACCTGTCAGCAAGCGACCTTCGTCACTTACCGCAGATCAGGAAAGGTTACTGATGGGTATCTGGACAGTTTTCCAAAGGACTTTTCATAGGCCTTATAAAGTCAACCTTAATTCCTTAACGCAGTCTGGAAGTGCTATTCCAGACAAAGCTTTGGTCATGTTAGACCCACAACTAACCTGGCCACATGGGATTCTGCCTCAGTTTCTTAAGTATGTCTTCACAAAGTCTTTTCACTGCTCGCTCTCAAATGGCTTTTTTGGCCAGAGGCATATAGGTGTTTTCCCTATACAACATGATGACATTTCAATTATTAACATTTATGCACCCAACCAGAATGCACCTCAGTTTGTAAGAGAGACTCTAACAGATGAGCAACTTGATTTTCTCCAGCACCATAATAGTCAGAGATTTTAAAACTCCTCTGGCAGTGTTGGATAGATCTTCCAATAAGAAACTCAGCAAAGAAACTTTAGACTTAAACTTAACCATTCAACAATTGGATTTAGTAGGCATCTATAGAACATTTCATCCTAACAAAATTGAATACACATTTTTCTCATTAGCCCATGGAACATCCTCCAAAATTGATTTCATGTTAGGTCACAAGTCTAAGCTCAGCAAATTTAAAAGAATATAAATTATTCCCTGCATCTTCTTGGACCATCAAGGAATAAAAGTTGAACTCAGTTGACTAATAGCTGGGTCATAGATGATTAAGAAGGAAATTACCAAATTTTTTGAGCAAAATGATAATGAAGACATGAATTACTAGAACCTCTGGGATACTACAAAGGCAGTCCTAAGAGGGAAATTTATAGCACTGCAAGCCTTCCTCAAGAGAATGGAAAGAGAAGAAGTTAACAACTTAATGGGACATCTCAAGCAACTAGAAAAGGAAGAACATTCCAATCCAAAACCCAAAAGAAGAAAAGAAATAACCAAAATTAAAGGCGAATTAAATAAAATTGAAAACAAAAGGATTATACAATAGATCAATAAATCAATAAATTGGTTTGTAGAAAAGGTCAATAAAATAGATAAACCTTTGGCTAACCTAACCAGGAAAAAAAGAGTAAAATCTCTAATTTCATCAATCAGAAATGGTAAAGATGAAATAACAACACACTCCTCAGAAATTCAAACAATCCTTAATGAATACTACAAGAAACTTTATTCTCAGAAATACCTAAATCTGAAGGAAATAGACCAATACTTGGAAATAGACAATACTTCCTAAACTTAGTCAGAATGAAGTGGAAATGTTGAACAGGCTTATGTCAAGTTCTGAAATAGCATCAAATGTACAAAATCTCCTTAAAAAGAAAAGCCCAGGACCAGATGGCTTCACATCAGAATTCTACTAAACCTTTAAAGAGGAACTAGTACCTATATTACTCAACCTTTTCCAAAACATATGAAAAGAAGGAATACTACCCAAAACATTCTATGAAGAAAACATCACTTTGATCCCCAAACCAGGAAAAGACACAATAAAAAAAGAAAATTAATGAATATTGATGCAAAAATATTCAACAAGATCCTAGCAAACAGAATCCAGAAACACATCAAACAAATTATACAACAGAATCAAGTAGGTTTTATCCCAGGGTCTCAAGGTTGGTTCAATATATGTAAATTTATAAATATAATTCATCACAAAACAAAATAAAAAACAAAGACCATATGATTCTCTGAATTGATGCGGAAAATCCTTTTTATAATATCCAGCATCTTTTCATGATCAGAGCACTTACAAAAAGGGT
The DNA here is from genome assembly GCA_963574575.1 of Galagoides demidoff. NCBI lineage: Eukaryota > Metazoa > Chordata > Mammalia > Primates > Galagidae > Galagoides > Galagoides demidoff. The sequence goes on along the minus strand of CAUYQV010128379.1, from coordinate 20,322 downwards.
ATAGAAGGGACATTTCTTAAACTGATAGAGGCCATCTACAGCAAACTCACAGCCAATATCATATGGAATGGAGTTACATTAAAATCATTTCCAGTCATATCAGGAACCAGGCAAGGTTGCCCATTGTGTCCACTGTTTTTCAACATTGTAATGGAAGTCTTAGCCATTGCAACCAAGCAAGAAAAGGTGATAAAGTGTATCCATATGGGGTCAGAGGAGATCAAACTTTCACTCTTTGCAGATGATATGATTCTATATCTGGAAAACCCCAGGGACTTAACTACAGAACTCTCAGAAGTGATCAAGGAATACAGCAGAGTCTTAGGTTACAAAATAAACACTGATAAATCTGTAGCCTTATATATGCCAACAATAGTTAAGCTGAAAAAGCAGTTAAGGATTCTGTTCCTTTCACAGTAGTGCCAATGAAGATGAAATATTTAGGAGTTTACCTAATAAAGGACATGAAAGGTCTCTATAAAAAGAACTATGAAACTCCAAGAAAAGAAATAGCTGAAGATGTTAACAAATGGAAAAACATATCATGCTCATGGCTGGGAAGAATCAACATTGCTAAAATGTCCAAACTACCCAAACCCAATATACATTTTTAATGCAAGCCCTATTGAAGATGCACTGTCATGCTTTAAAGATCTCAAAAAAATAATACTTCGTTTTATATGGAATCAGAAAAAAACCTCAAATAGCCAAGACATTACTCAGAAATAAAAACAAGGAGAAATCACCAGACCTCAGATTATACTATAAATCAATGGTGATCAAAACAGCATGGTACTGGGACAAAAGCAGAGAGGTAGATGTACGGAACAGAATAGAGAACCAAGGGATGAACCCAGCTACTTACGATTATTTGATCTTCTGTAAGCCAATTAAAAACATTCAGTGGGGAAAAGATTCCTTATTTAACAAATGGTGCTGGGTGAACTGGGTGGCAACTTGTAGAAGACTGAAACTGGACCCACACCTTTCACCATTAACTAAGATAGACTCTCACTGGATTAAGGATTTAAACCTAAGACAAAACTATAAAAATACCAGAAGAAAGTACAGGGAGAACACTTGAAGAAATTGGCCTGTGCAAATATTTTATGAGGAAGACCTCCCAGGCAATTGAAGCAACACCAAAAATACATTATTGGGATCTGATCAAACCAAAAAGTTTCTTCACAGCCAAAAATACAAAAAGTAAAGCAAGCAGACAGTCCTCAGAATAGGAGAAGATATTTGCAGGTTATGTCTCCAACAAAGGTTTAATAACCAGAATCCACAGAGAACTCAAACTTATTAGCAAAAAACGAACAAGTGATCCCATCTCAGGGTGGGAAAGGAACTTGAAGAGAAATGTCTCTGAAGAAGACAGGTGCATAGCTACAGACATATGAGAAAATGCTCATCATCCTTAATCATCAGAGAAATGCAAATCAAAACCACATTGAGATATCATCTAACTCCAGTAAGATTAGCGCACATCACAAAATCCTCAAACTAGAGATGTTGGCATGGATGTGGATAAAAGGTAACACTTCTGCACTGCTGGTGGGAATACAAACTAATAAGTTCCTTCTGGGAAGATGTTTGGAGAACACTTAGGGACCTAAAAATAGACCTGCCCTTCAATCATTTGATTCCTCTACTAGGTATATATCTGGAAGACCAAAAATCACATTATAACAAAGATATTTGCAACAGAATGTTTATTGCAGCCCAATTCATAATTGCTGAGTCATGGAAGAAGCCCAAGTGCCCATGGACCCACAGATGAGTTGATAAATTGTGGTATATGTACACCATGTAATATTATGCAGCCTTTAAAAAGATGGAAACTTTACCTCTTTCATGTTTACATGGATGGAATTGGAACATATTCTTCTTAGCAAAGTATCTCAAGAATGAAGAAAATGTATCAATGTACTCAGCCCTACTATAAAAACCAATTTATAGCTTTCATATGAAAGCTATAACCCAACTATAGCCCAGGAGAAGAAGGGGAGAGGAGGGAAGAAGATGGATGGAGGGAGGGTAATTGGTGGGAACACACCTATGGTGCATTTTACAAGGGTCCATGTTAAATTTATTAAGTGTAGAGTATAAATGTCTTAACATAGTCATTAAGAAAATACAGTGAAGGCTATGTTAACCAGTTTGATGAAAATATTTCAAATGGTATATAAAACCAGCACATTGTACCCCATGATTACATTAATGTACACAGCTATGATTTTAAAAAAGTAACTTTATGCTCTTTGATGAAGCTTAACAGCTTTATCTCTGCATTTAATTTTATTATATTATTTATTAATTTTCTATACAGCTCACTATTTACTGAACCCTGACTTTGAAGCTCCTTGCAAGTATTTACATGGATTTGTCCTGATATAAATTATTTTGAATTATAGCAAATTGTCCTGATGCCTTTATCTTATTAAATGATGTACACTGTGAGAGGCTGAGCGAAGTGTGTTCCCATTTAGGCTTCTGAAGCTTCCTCTGTCCATCACAAAATCAGCCGTCTGGGAGGTTGCCTCACATCTGTCCTATTGGCGTCATTCGCATCTCTCACGCCCTCTTAATTTCTCCAAATCCTAAGAATCAGAGATGGAGTGTTCTACCATTCTGAAAACTGACAACTAAGATCTATGAAGACGAATTTATATACCAAACTCTACCCCGCTGATGCCTGACAGCATTATTAAATACAAGATAGGCATATGTCATTTGAAATTTCACATTCAGTCCATTCATTTTTGTTTGAATTAATTATTAATGAGGTTATCTTGGATGGTAAGAAGACACAGGTGATAGAACAAGAAAATGGTATAAGAAGAAAATTGGAAGCACAATTGTATTAAAAATCTCCCACTGTTTTATGTCTCCCCTATCAGGATAAATAACAGGTTGCAAGTGTGTGTGTGTGTGTGTGTGTGTGCGGGTGCATGTGCGCCCACATGTAGGTGTCCCATTAGATTGGTTCTGGGCCACCCTATACTATCCCTCAGGGCTTTCTGTATGGAAGCTTTTGCTAAGCCTTTATTTTTCTACTTGTAGGTCAAACCTCCCCATAGGGACGGGTATTCAAAAGACTACATGAATACACAGAGCAATTTTCTTACTTGTGCATTCTTTCACCTTAAAATTTTATTATTATGCCTTTAAAAAAGCAAGACCTTTATTGACTCAATAAAGAAGTTAAGTCGATTATGACAGAGGAGTGAATCAATCCTGAATGAGTTAGCTTAGCTGAGGGAACTGTGAATTAGACTTGGCTAAATTCTCTTCTCCGTTTACCAGCTGGTCTATAGCCAGTACCAAATGTAGGGAAAAATAAATGAAAATACCAAGTATAGGGAACAAATAAATGAAAATACAATTGCAATATTCAAACGACCTCAAGAAATCTAACATCAAAATTAAGTGAACAGGATCTTGAAAGCTTGCTTTTTACATCTGTCCCGTAGGACTGAGTAGAAACCGTATGGCCCATTTAGTTCTCTTCCCTGAGATGACTTCTCCCTTTTCTTCCGAGGGCATTCATATCAACTGAGTCCTAGTGCTGATGATATTTTGAAAGTTTGAATTAATTAAGATCTTGTCCTCAGTAAATGGCACTGAATTTTAACAGAGCCCAGTAACAAAACTGCCCTTCATCTCTGCATTTTTTCATTTGTCTGAACTTGTAGGTTTCATCCTTTACTCCTGGACACAGCCCCTTGTGAACCTGGCATGGAGGAACACAGGCATGATGTAAGAATGTAGTTCAGTATGAGGAAACACAAAGCAATTACATGATGACTCTAAAAAAGGAAAATGGGCATAGACATAGAGCTAATGGGATTTTATAGCTATATTAACGTATATTTATAGCAGATAGACCCTGACCTGAATTCCACATATTTTTATAGGTTAACATTTTCACTTAAGTAATGTCAAAAAAAGGAGAAAAGTCTTAATTTCTTCAAATCTTCATAAATATTACATTGAAATTCCTGCTCCTCATTCAGATTTTCAAGAACAATAACAGTAACAAGAGTAACAAAAGTAACAAAAATAACTTGAGAAAATTGAATTGATTCAATGCAACTGAGCAAGGAGGAGACATGGTGTTCTCAACAGTAATTCACAGTCATCATTGTGCCCATTTCCTCATTCTCAGATCTTGAATGATTAAACACTATAAGAAAATTCAACATGATATTTTGAATTTTCCACACCAATTCAGGATGAAGATTCTTATTTTAGGTCTCAGATTTCCAGGGCATTGTCATGGGTTTCATTTTCTATTTCTGCCAAAGTCAGCACTGAAAAACAGAAATTCTAAAATTACCTTTCCTTACCTATTCCCACCATCTTCCAAGCCAATTTCCAAGACCTGAAGAAAAAATACAGGAAGTTAATAGAATCATCAGAGCTGCAGAAGTCAGAAGATTGATTTAGTAGCAAATGAGCACAGGATAGGACTAAAGGACAGTCACAGAAGAACAATTTCACTGTTTGGAGTAGCAGCATATTTACAAATAAATTAAATATCTATTGATGATAGAATGAAACAATATAGTATATCTGTGCAATTACTATAGAGCAGTGAAATAAGTAACGTCAGTATGTAGTTAATCTCACGGTTATCCAGCACCCATGGGGATTGGTTGATTCCAGATAAATGTAGTTCCTGGTTGCTTGAGAGTTACTATTAAAAATAGGCCTAACTGGCTTGGCACCTGTGGCTCAATCGGCTGAGGCGCCAGCCATGTACACCTAAGGTGGTGGGTTCGAATTCCCAGCCCGGGCCGCCAAACAACAACGATGGCTGCAACCAAAAAATAGCCCAGTGTTGTGGCGGGTGCCTGTGGTCCCAGCTGCTTGGGAGGCGGAGGCAGGAGACTCGCTTGAGCCCAGGAGTTGGAGGTTGCTATGAGCTGTGATGCCATGGCACTTTACCCGGGGGTAGCTTGAGGCTCCGTCTCAAAAATAAATAAATAAATAAATAAAAAATAAAATGGAGGTCCCTCTTCATACACCTAAAAATATCCCTGTAATAACAGGATGTCCACTTGTTTTCTATTTCTCCTCTACATGTAAGAAAAGTGCACCCTCCTCTCTCTGGCCTCACTTCTGTGACCATGGAACCACCGCAATCCCTGCAAATACTTTCACAGCAGCAAAGATGCTTTGCATTTTTATAGGCTTAAACTGTGCATTAATTCAGGTACACTACCTCACAGCCTTTGCCACTGCCTTGTGATGCAGGTATTTATTATTCTCATTTCACAGATGAGGAAACACTTTCAAAAAGCTTAGATGACCTCCAAGGTCAAATAGTGTGTAAACAGCAAAGTTGGGGCGGAAACACGGGCTTTCTCATTCTTTCCCACCACATGAGTTTCTGACAAAGCAGGAAATAAATACTTGGTCGAATCCTCCTTTGTCTTGTATCTCCCCTTCCTGGGGCAGAATGTCATAAGTTTCTGCAAAAAGTTACCCAAGGCATTGCTAAGTGGGGAAGCAGCCCGCTTCTGTGGACACCAGTGCAGGAATAGCTGTTAGCTCTCCATTCTAGACTAACATTGGGCAGTCGTGGTTTCATCCCTTTTATTTAAACAGGGAAAATAGGCAGCTGGAATGGAGCATTTTCTAAAGAGGAAAACTGAGTCATTTGTTTTTGCCAATTTCCATTCTAACCTCGCTCTGTGCTGATAGATGGCAAATAGCTCCCAGACTTCACGGTGACTCAACTGCACGTTGGCAGCTTGTCTGGGGTTCCAGTTCGTTCTGGGAGAACTGATTTCCTATTTCCTCCACGTTTTAGAAATTATCACAACAGACTTTAATCACTACAGTGAGCATCCTAGGGGAGGGAAAGACTGGGTTGGCTTTCCAAACTGCTGCTTCAATGCTGAGGATGGGACGTTCCAACTAGAGCCTGTGGGCAAATGCATCACCCGGCCATCTTTGTAGAAGGTCAGATCACCACTCATGGGGCTCTGGGCCCAGATTTCACTCTCACTTCTGAGAAAAAGGAAGGGAAAGAGAAAAAAACAGAGAGGAAGGGAAAGAAGAGGGAAAAGATAGGAGGAGCTAAAGGCAGTGGCACTGACCTCAGCCGCCCCTCACTGCAGGGCCTTTCCGCCAATCAAGGACCAGTGCTGGGGCAGCTTCTGCCACGCCTGACCTTGGCCCACAGGTGCACAGCCTAGATCACCATTTTAATTGAGCATGCTTGTAGCATTAGGTGTTTACCAGCTCCCTGTTATAGACCACTTTATTAATACAGTACTAATTTCTCATGATTGGATGGTGAATTCCATTTGAAATTGTGTTAGTGGCATCTATAGCCCATTTTCATTCAGATTAAAAGGTAGGATTCGTGAAAACATTCCCGACAGCGTTGGTAAAACATTTCAATCTACTAGATTTGAAAACATTGACTCCAAGACTGAATTTCAGCCAGCAATAAATCCCTGGAAAGGGCATATAAGATTCTTTGGTATATAAGTATACTTGGTTAAAAAGGTTGAAAGAAACATTTAATGCATGCCTAGCACAAGAAAACTCCCATGATGGATTAGGTTGTTCCACCCTGGCATAGATTTTCTTTAGCTGATGGAAGCGGAAAAAAGACAGCCCACCCCCTAGAGCAATCTTTCTGCAGGTGTCACCCTTCCTGCATCAGAAGCAACCTGGCATGGCTGCTAAAAATGCAGAGTTGCAGGCTCCGTGATCAAGTTACTCCGTGAGAACCTCGGGGAGTGAGGCCCAGGAATCTGTGTGCTTAATGAGCCCTCCAGGTGGCTCTGACTTGAGGCACCTGCCGTTTGAGAAGCACCCCAGAGGAGATCAGAAAGGCCAGCCTTGCAGGGGAGGGAATGCCACGGTTTGTCTTCAGCCTTTCTCTCCCAAATCCAGTTAATTCTCACTGCTTTAGGATTGCTACAAACCAATCACTGCTGGAGGAAAAGTGGAATTGAGCTTACACGAAGAAAATACAGCACTGACTTCTATTACCCCACCAAATATAACACACCGTGGTGCCGATGGTTGAGGCCGAAAAGGCTCACACTGGATTCAGACAAATCGACAAAGAACCGAGGAGCCCAAGGTAGACGTGACATGCCCTTTAGTCAACTCGTGGTGGCCAGCGAGCAGGCATGGGACATCACCTTTATTCAGCTCGTGGGGGCAGGTGAGCTAACATAGGAAACTCCTTTTCCCCACAGCCAGAAAGCCGTGGGGCCTTATACAGTAGCCAGAACATCAGGGGCTCCAAATTAAACACCAACGATTCCTTAGGAACACGTGGCACCCGCAGGCTTAATCATAGTTATTCAAAACAATGTGGCCACTCATGGCCTTCAGGTGAGAAAGCCTAATCTAACTCATCTTCCCCCCACACACACACACTGAAATGAAACCTTCAAAATTTGGGAGAATTTTCACTTTTTGAACTATATAACTTGGCTCTAAAATCTTTTATATGAAGCTCTTGACTGTACAGATAAAGAATGTTTTATGACCACAAAGGCATTTTCTTTCTGCAATCTTAGATTGTTAGCAAAAAAGATTTTCTGATCTCAAAATGGTATGCTTATCCTCCCAACTCTGAAAAATTTCAAGACCACGTCTGCAAATTACCCAACAGAGGACACCATGTCCAAACAAGTTGTCCTAAGGGCACTTGAGATCATGAGCAGAAAGGCTTAAGCAAGTAACCTTACAGGATGTCGAATCTGCCTCAGAAGAAGAGGGAGGGAGGGAAACAGAGGAAGGGTCCATCAGCTCAGGAGAGGAGGAGATCAGAAAAGGCAGAAGCGAGAGGGCAGACAGAAACCTCAGGAGCTCAAGGAAGAACCTTTGAAGACAGACTTAAGACTCTGGAGAATAAAATTGATATCATTCTTGGAAATGTAACTAATATTGAGAAACCAGTTAATAGGCTAAGCCTTTCCTCATATGTTTCTACTTGTGCTCCACAGGGCAAAGTTGACCTTTCCACAAGCCTTTATCTTAAACTTGACCCTCATGAGACCAGTGCTGCCAAGAAACCATCTGCACCGTCTCCTCCTCCTCATGATGATGACCCTGAATTGGATGACTTCCTCAGGGGATTTACACAAGGCACTCCTCTGTGATACATCATCAACTCTTAGGACTGTGAAGATTGTCATGCCTAACTTGCCAAATAGAGGAGAAAAATCAGCGCCATGTAAAGTAACAGTTACATCAACCATAACAAAAGGAATTACTGCAAGGCTATGAAGATGTAAACATTTGCACATGTACTCATCATGGGGAGCATTTCAGGACTGTGATTTCAATTACGTATCAAAACCAGTTCACGCTGGATGCACGAGTGTTAACGAGTATCCTGAAGAGCCACGTGCTGCTTGGTGGTATGCCAGAGATCATCCCTACATATGAAAGATGGCAATGCAAAGATATCATATGGGGTTCTGCTTATGCCTACCTGAGACAACAGTAACCATAGTCTTATTTGCCATCCACCAAAATCATATTGCTCCTTTGAGGATTGTTCTGTATGCTTACTAAGTGATATTAAAGCTGGAAGCTGTACCCTTTCTTATGGGTCAAAGCTTCTTTTCTCACCACTTGACCACTTGGAAGAACATGAGGCTAAATCAATGGACGGAATATTATTTAGTATCCCTCAACATGTGATGATACCCAAATTTCATGCCTCTTTCCCATTGGTTAATACCTTGAAATTCATAGATGACATAGTTCAAGTCGACCTGCTCTTCATACCAACTTAAAGCAAGAAGAAAGAAAAGAGACCCTTATCAACAATGTATACTAGATCTTATCCAGCCCATTGCAGACAAGCTGACATTATCATCTTCTATGGTTGATCTGTTTAATCAAGTTTTCTTATCTCAACCCTTAACAGACATGTCATCTTTTGTTCAGAAACTAATTGGTTAGCAAAACTTAGTTGGACTCCTCATCAAGGACATAACACTTTACTGGGAATGAAAGGATTGATTTCAACTTTCTGCTTTGGATAAATAACATATTATATCCACCTGTCATTGTTAAGAATGTAACCTTAACCGATATGCTCAAGTAATTTATGCATCATCACTAATTGTGTCTAAAGGACTATACGTTTGGATCAGAACTGATACTGATACCTTTCTTGGAGCCACCGGATCAGGCACCTTACCTCGGAAGACCAGCATGTGTGGACATTATCATAGTCTTTCAGTTGAATTCAAGACTCTAAGTGCCTTGAAGGAGTTATGTACACAGGCTCACTTAACTGATCCCACATCTATCGCAGTAGGATCTCAGTTTGACTGGGAGGCACTTGAGCACGAAATAATAGAGAAATCTAACTCTGTAGCTGGCTTGCAGTCAATTGGGTTTGGATGTTAATGACTTAACTTCATGGTGGCTTATTAAAGACCTTTATATCGAGATCTCTCCAGTGGGAAGCTTTGTTTTTGTGATCATCTCCATTTACCGATTTACTATTAAAGTACATATATGTTGGAGGTCACTGGAAGATTTGCTAAGTCCTATCCAAAGCTTGCATAAAGAATTAAGAAAAAAAAACACCCAAGTTACCCAACAGAATCTTCCTGAACCAACATAAAGACGATAGTAAGCTAATTAAGATTCCTTTTTATATTACAAAAGAGGTTAGGCCTGTCTGGGTTAAATCAATAATTTGATAGGCTCGAATGACACAGCTCAAGAAAGGGCAGCTGTGGTTTGGCCAAATTTTATTTACTCAGAATCACTGGACTTACCTGATGTGACAACCACCAATGGTGGTGGCTCAAGTGAAGGAGTCTCACAAAGCTTGATCTCCAGCCAGTTCACGGAGTCTGTAAACAGTTCTGGAGGGTTGTCTATGTGCCAGGCAATTATGCTGGGCACTGTGGATAAAAGTAGACATTATATTAAAAGAATGCCTCTCAACTTCTAGCTGCGTGTCAGAATTACCTGTAAAGCTTTTTAAAAATATAGAAGTACGTGCCTCACTGCACAGCTACTCAATTGGAACCTTCGGGGGCAGCATCCAGGCAACTGAATTTATAAAGTCTCTCCAGGTGCCTTTAATGCAGAGCCAAGATTAAAAATCACTGTGATAAATCCTGCAAACCAGCTTTCCCCTTCTGAGAATCGTTAGTCGATAATAGAAAATACTGATGCAAATACGTCTGCAAAAGGACATGTAGTAAGAACTTGTTTTAGACAAAACACTATAGTGTTAGATAATATCCCATAAGACAAAACAGTAAAGGTATAGACAGAAAAATAAGTACAAAATTGACAGTTTAGGGAAAGCTAGGAGATATTTCTCTTTTTTTTTTTTTTTGGCTGGGGCTGGGTTTGAACCCACCACCTCCAGCATATGGGACAGGTGCCCTACCCTTTTGAGCCACAGGCACTGCCCTAGGAGATATTTCTGAGCACATTCTCTTGCATCTGGCTCATGAGAGAAGTTGTAGACTGCACTGTTCAATTTTGGAGGGGGTGGATTTCAAATGAAAGGCTTACACGCAGGAAAACTGGTTCTGGTTTTAAAAGCAATACTTTAACTTTCTCATAATTCTGATAAAAGTATTTGAAACTACATAAAGATAATACGAAGAAATTAAAGTATATACTATTTCTATTAAAACTATATGATTTTTGGCTTGGCGCCTGTGTCTCAATCGGCTAAGGCACCAGCCACGTACACCTAAGGTGGCGGGTTCGAATCCCCAGCCCGGGCCCACCAAACAACAATGATGGCTGCAACCAAAAAAATAGCCAGGTTGTTTTGTGTTGTGGCAGTGCCTGTGGTCCCAGCTACTTGGGAGGCAGAGGCAGGAAACTCACTTGAGCCCAGGGGTTGGAGGTTGCTATGAGCTGTGATGCCATGGCACTCTACCCAGGGGGATAGCTTGAGGCTCCGTCTCAAAAAAAAAAAAAAACCTATATGATTTTTCATTTGTATTTTGGGGTGGGGCTACGAATAACTACGTCTTGCACAAGACCGCATACATTATCCAGGAAAAATGAAAGACCGAATTAATGTGCTGTGAACGTTCATGGACATATACTACGTCCGTGTTTAAATGAGTTCCAGGTGGTCATACGTGGTGTGAAAAGAAATCAGAGGTTTACAGTCTGGCTAATGAGAGGGTCTCTGAAGGGCAATCTGTGGAATGAGTTTCTCTTGGCAGTTGCTGTACTGGACTCAGTTCAGTTCTAAGCAGATTTCTCTAATCCTTGCCTCTAACTGGGTCAGCGCCATCTGATTTTAAGTATTGTTGCAGGAGACACATGCACAATAATTATTGAAAGGTCTCCACAACCTGCCCCTGGAAAGTTGCTTTTCCTTTGATAATGCTTGAAGTCCTAATTCACATATGTTGAAAAGTTTCAGGTTGAAACACCATTGTTGTAGGGGAGGGACAAACAGTGTATAGCTGGTGGCCTCAGCTAATAAACATACCAAAAATTCCATTGAGTTTTTGTCTTTTTTTTTTTTTAATAGGCCTGCTTAGGAAAAATGCTTAATTAGCTCACTATATTTTTGTATGTTGGTTCGGGAAGATTCTGTTGGGTCATTTGAAGACGTGCTCTTGAAAAGTTTCAGCATTGAAAGCATGAACGTATTGTAAAATCAGAAAATCTAAACAAAACAGTCGTGGGGTCACCTCTCACCAAAGACAGTTATCAGAGCTGGGCCAGGGATAATATTTCAAGATAGTCGTTGGGGCTACTCATTAACTTAGGATCCTTTGTGTATACCCCAGCATCAAACAATAAGAATTCTTTTATTGTTTGTAGTTTGTCAGTGATTCTCTTTGGGTTTTTAGGTTTACAGATAGTGATAATTTTATCTCTTCCTTGCCAAGATGTCTTCTCTGGCTGAATTTTATTGTCCAATATTACTAGTGCAGTGTTAAACGGCAAATGGTAGCAGTGGCCGGCATGGCGTCACGTGGCCCTATATCAGGACGGCCCTGGTGGTGTTTGCCCGTTAAGTATGAGGAAGACTTCTTAGGTTGCCACCCATTCCATTCCCAGATCAAGCTAAGTGCATAGATTTTATGTTATGGGACCATCCAGGCTTTCTTGGAATAAACTCTAGATTTTACAAATGTGAATGGCATAAGGTCAGCTGGGCCTAACGAAGCTAGTGTATCATAGAGTAAATAAAGTATAGAAGAAAGGAGCTTATTGCATGTGCTTTTGAGATTTTTAAACTGAAAATTCACCATGGGAAACATACATTATCCACAAATACTCATTGCCCGAATGTGTACTTTAAGAAACATTTTCAAATGCTCTTACGTCTTTGTAATTCCATCTTCAAGTCATAAAGCCAGAGTCCTACAGGACACCTCCAAACCCCGAGACACTGGCTCTCCCGGAACGCCCGCCACACCAGCCACAGAGACTTCTGGTAGTCGGTGGGCTCCTCGGAGCTCAGCACTACTGCCTCTTTCCATCAGTCAGGTCTCTCTGCCCATTTGCAGTCAATCAGGAGAGACAGCAGCATCTCTTCTTGTTTACTGGACTTCAGAAACTGAAGTGTCTACAGGCTGAGGATTATCAATAGGATAAGGTACCTGGATCTCCCCACTCACCTTGGAATATGCAGGGTGGAAAGTATTGGGTAGCGGGAAAGAGAGACCAGACAGGAAGGAAGCAATGACAGCAAGGAATGATACTTGCACCGAGGTGTCCCAGTAAGGGGAATGAAGATGTCAGGGTACCCAGTAATAATATAAGAGTCTCTGGCTTACTGGATGGCTTAATGTGTTAAAAGACACATGAAAGGACTTTTTTTTTTTTTTTTTGAGACGGAGCCTCAAGCTATCCCCCTGGGTAGAGTGCCATGGCATCACAGCTCATAGTAATCTCCAACTCCTGGGCTCAAGCGAGTCTCCTGCCTCCGCCTCCCAAGTAGCTGGGACCACAGGCGCCTGCCACAAGGCCTGGCCATTTTTTTTTGGTTGCAGCCATCATTGTTGTTTGGTGGGCCCAGGCTGGGGATTCGAACCGGCCACCTTAGGTGTACGTGGCTGGCGCCTTAGCCGATTGAGCCACAGGCGCCAAGCCCATGAAAGGGCTTTTTAAAATAATTTATATATTCATGGGATAAAGAGTAACATTATGATTTATGAATACATTGTGGAATAATTAAAGCAAGCTAATTAATATATTCATCACGTCACATGAAGGTATTTTAAAGTGCATATGAACTAATACCTGTTATTTACTAGTAAGATAGTGAAAGAGCCTGACTTTGTAATCTGTGAAGTCCATGAGCCCTGGCTCTGTCTATTAATGACTGGGTGATCTTAGGCAAGTGTCTTAATTCAACTTAAGTTTTCTCATTTGTAAAGCAGGAATAATAATGCTGGACACCAACTGTTTCTTAAGCTTGTTACCTAGATGAGATGAGAGCACGTAGGTAGAGTACATAGCATTATAGAAGCTCAGCCGATGTTAGCGACCAGTTTTCTCTTCAGTTTTCGATAAGTAATATGATTCTTCTGTATTTCACGTAGTGAGGTCTCAGAAACAGGTCTCAGGGCCGGGCGTGGTGGCTCATGCCTGTAATCCCAGCACTTGGGATGCTGAGAAGGGTGGACTGCCTGAGCTCACAGGTTCGAGACCAGCCTGAGCCAGAGCAAGACCCTCTCTCTTAAAAAATAGCCAGGCCTTGTGGCAGGTGCCTATAGTCCCAGTTACTTGGGAGGCTGAGGCAAGAGGATCACTTGAGCCAAGAGTTTGAGGTTGCTGTGAGCTGTGATGCCATAGCACTCCACCAAGGGTGACCAAGTGAGACTCTGTCTCAAAAAAGAAACAGATCTCAAGACAAAGAGGATGGTTATTCATATCCCTTTAGTTCCTAATGCCATTCAGAAATATAACACAACATCCTATAACATGTATTTCATCCCACGGCCAAGGGAAGTGTGATTCAGAACGTTGAAAACCAAGTATTTGGCTCATAGACTTGACAAGGCCAAGAAGACCACAATTTCAGAGGCGCCATGAGTCCTTGAAATGGGTTGCCAAATTGTGTGTGTGAATCATAATACCTATAACACAGTCATACAAAGCAGCATTTCAAATCTCATTTTATATTCTATTTCAGACACATTAGTGAAAACCCAGCAGTGGGAATTCCTGTACGTAAAACATCCACTTCTACTGTGAACTATTTAGCTCACAGTGTGACTCATTCATCAAATCCAACGGTCGGCAAACTGGTTTTCTGTAAAGAGAGAGGCAGTTAGGCTTTGCAGGCTGTTGGGTCTCTAAGCCAGTTAGTTAACTCTAATGTAGCAAGAAAGCAATCAGGTAATATATAAACCGATGGGTCATGTTTGTGTTCTAATAGTTTTATTTATAAACACTGGTGGCTAGGCAGATTGGCCTGCAGGCCATAGCTTGCTGACCCCTGCTCTAAACCCTGTATTATACTCTAAATAACATGATTTATGGAACTATTCAGAAACAAGCTTGAGTACATCTGATCTCTGCACTATTTAAAAATGTAGGCCCTGTCCACAAATGAAGGTACTTAATGATGTATATGTACGCTTCTTCTGTGTGTTATATATAATTGACATATTATACTTAAAACATTTTAAATGTTTTATTTAACATGAATTTAATTATGAAAAAGCTTAATACTGCATTTTATTAATTTTTATGCCTATATTTTTAATTGTTGACAGTTTTACATGGTGTCCTTTTCATAGTGAAAAAAATACAGTTGAGCTGGTTTTTGAATTGTAAGTTTCAAAGAAGTCATATTACTTGGAGTGTGGTTAGATGATTTTAAAACAATAATGGTTCATATTTCTTCCAATATTTCTGCTTTGTTGCATATACACTTTAATTTTTTAATATGAAATTGAGTTCTGAACTTCTTTCAATATTACATAAACTATTCAAGTTATCAGCATTAACTTTGATTGGACATTTATAATTTGCGTGTATCAAAGCTCAAGTCCTAAAAGACCAACTGTGGACCTATTTTGAGATTTAACAAAGTCACACGTTTTAGAAGAGACTTAAGTGAGTCTTCTTTTTGCAATCTAGATGGTAGTTACTGGTGAACATAAGAATCCTAGTATGAAAATATATAAATGTATTTGGTAGCCTTTATGACAGAAAATGATCAATGATCACTTAGAAAATAAAAACTTATGTTTAACAGAGGACAATTGTTAATGAAAATCTTTCAGCTCTTTCTGAACCATATAACTCATATTAGAAAGAATTTTTAACCATTATAGACAGAAATATTATTAGTTCCATTCTGGAAAGTAAAGCAGCTTCTTGCTGATTGCACCTATCAGCTTGACAGAGTGTCAAAGATAGACTAAAAGAGACCATTTAATGGAAGCAAAAAACAAAAAAAAAATCAATGGAACTTTTATAATTTTAAATTATCATGTTATGTCTTTAGGTTCCAAAATGTAAAATGGAATAATGTGTGTATTGCTCAGAGGAGCTCAGGAGGCTTAGAAACGCCATTGCATGTGTGGGCTGCAACGTTCTTGGCACCCTGAAAGCAGTTCAAGAATTTGGACCTGACCAAAATCTAGGTGTTTATTAGATTCTTTTTTTTTTTTTTTGAGACATCTTGGTCTAAGGCCAAGAACCTCACGTTTTCTGAAAAAAGGATGAATGCCAATTAGTTTTTTACAAACCAAACTTGAAGGGCACTTAGTTAATAGCCAAGTTTGAATGAGTTCATAGATACAAAACCTATAAAATCAATAGAGAGCTTGCTAAAGTGCGTTGAGAGACAGATGCAGAGTGCTTACAATAGTAGCTGACCTAATAAATTCTCAATACGTGTAGCTATTTTATTAAGATCAACATTTTTTAAAAAATTTCAGATTAGGGACGTGCCTGTGGCTCAAAGGAGTATGGCTCTGGCCCCATATGCCAGAGGAGGTGGGTTCAAACCCAGCCCCGGCCAAAAACTGCAAAAAAAAAAATAAATAAATAAAAATAAAAATTTCAGATTAATATGAGGGTACAAACCATTGTTACAACGTTTGCATTTGTTAGGTGAGGTCCCTGCTGAAGTTGTGCCCCTCACCCAGGAGGTGTACCATGTACCCTACATTGTTCCTGGTAGGTGGGAGCACACCAACCCCCTTCTCCCTCCTCTTCCCTTCTTCCCCTTTCTTCCCTCCAGCTTGAATTAAATTCAGTTTTTCTCTTGTGTGGGCGTGTATTACTTTGTCTACTGGCTTCATATTAGTATTGAATACTTTGGATACTTGCTTTTTCATTCTTGCGATATTTTACTAAAGAGAATGTTCTCCAACTCTATCCAGGTTAATACAAAAGATGTAGAGTCTCCATCTTTTTATGGCTGAGTAGTATTCCATGGTGTTCATACACTACAGTTTATTAATCCATTTACGATTGATGGGCACTTGGGTTGATTCCACATCTTGACGATTGTAAATTGAGCTGTAGTAAACAATCTAGTGCAAATGTCTGTATGGTAAAATAATTTTTTTTTTTCTTCTGGGTAGATACCGCGTAATAAGATCACCATGTCTTGTAGTGTACGCTACATCATGGAATAGTAGAAGAACCACAGGGTCAGCAGTCAGAGTGGCCCAGGCTCACATCCTGACTAACCAAATTGCTTAACCTCCCTTGGACAGTTCCACCATGGGCAAAATGGAAATATGCCAGATTCTGTGGAAGAACACTGGCAAAACTTGTCTTAATTTGCATTTCCCTCATTTCTGCCATTACTCTCATTAGAAGGTCTTGTAAGCAGTCTGCATCTGGGCAAACTTGCAGGTCTACGCTTTACCTCCGCCCTGAAGTGTACGATTCAAGGTGGTTCGCTCCCCATTTGGGTTTAGAGGAAATAGATTAGGGGGTTTTCCAGACATTTTTCATTTGGGGGAAGAAAAGATGTTTTAAGCTGTAGGTCTTTGATTAGATACATAACATCATCTGAAAAGAAGAAAAGAAAGAAAGGCTTGTCACTTTATGTACCAAAACCAATCTGGAGGGAACTTAATAAGAAAGCCTGAGTTGACGGAATTATCTTCAATTGATAGAGAAGTGATATGAATTTTTAAACAAGTTATTCTCAGTCCAAAAAATAGATAGGAATTCGCGAATACTCTTTCTTTGCTTAACAGACAAAGCCTGTTCCCTAGTCAAAAGAAAAGCAGATTACTAAAGTTTTATTAAGAGTCGACTTAGAATAAAATATATATGTGTGCACATTTAAACTACTGTAATATACAACTACAAACATCCACTGTTAAACAAAAAACTTGCTTCTGTGAAATTCCTTGCAGGAAAATTTGAGCAAATTTTTCCATAAGAAATTTGTAAAAGTTCAGAAAAAGCTGTCACAATCTCAACAGGCAGACACTGGTAAGTTAACCTCTGGAAAGTTACCCCAATTCACACACCAATCCAATGACAATGTGCCCTGAGCCCAAGATTGGGTCAACTCACTCCCTCTGCTGAGCGTGTATCAGAGCAAATGCCCACGTTCTCCTCAGCTGATCAGCTAACAAAGTGTAACATCCTCTGTCAAATTAAGGTTGAATAGTTTTAAGTAAAAACACAAAAACAGAACAAAACACTCTTCCTCATTTGCTCCCAGATGTACTTTCTTCTTTAGTCCAGACACGGGGTCCATGTTTTCTCACCCAGAATCCTCAGCTCCTCAAACCCTGTCCCGGTTGCCATGTCTTCCCCCAGACTCCAATGTCTGGATCAGGGCTTCTCAAACTTTTTAAACAGGGGGCCAGTTCACTGTCACTCAGACCGTTGGAGGGCCAGACTGTGGGCCCAGGGATGAGTTAGCTGCTAAGCAGGACCGGCAGCAGCGGGAAAAACACCCTGTGGGCCAGATAAATGTCCTAGGCGGGCTGCATGTGGCCCAAGGGCTGTAGTTTGAGGATGCATGGAGGGTTCGAGCCCTCTGCTTTCCCTCCTCCCTCTTCACTCAGGCAAAACATCAACACCATGTGCCTTGACAACACCCTGCCTCGCAGCTGACACCCGCCCTCAGTGCAGCCTTCAGTCCCCTCCCTTCCCTGCCCTCCCCGCCCCTTGTCCTTGTCCCACGCACATCTCTGGTTCCCCTGGGGCTCTGCAGACAGGGGCCCATCAGATTCACCTTTCAGTCACCCTCTCCTCTGACCTCTCTCCTCACCTGTGACTGCTCTTTCCTGGGTCCGGAAGCAATGCCCTGTTGGTCAGCTTTCCCCGGTCCTTCCCCCCTTTATAGACCGTTCTCAGGGGCTGACTCTCTGTAGCTGGACTCTAACACCAAAGTGTATTCTGGAAGTTCTGAGGGGGAAGAACCTCATGGCATGTGGGAAGCGAGCGGGTTCTGCAGCCCGGCTGCTGGGCCCAGCTCAGCTCCACCCACCGCTTCTGCACTGGCAGGGCAACCTCACTGCCCTGTGTGTCCTGTGTCAGAAAGGACTCCTGAGTGTGTCCGTGATGTGTGGTCTAAATGATCCGATCAGAAACGGGTGTGGAATTGCCCTGTATTCAATAAGCACTGGGAAATGCCGCTTATAAGGTGTTACTATTCCTGTTTGGGAGCCCTTCACCGTGGGAGAGTGGCATAAGCATAGGCATAGGTCAGGTTGGGCTCAAATCCGGACTCAACAATTTATTAGGGGCATGATTTGGGGCATATTATTAACCCAAGCTCAGCCTGTTGGACCATGTGTCAGAAGGGGCTAATCCAGGCAGTTTTGAGGTTATGAAAGAGATGGGTTCTGTAGGTTTGTTCTTAAGTCGAATTTGTATATAAGTTGGAACAGGTACCTATTCCCTGTAGTAGTCCCTTGTTCATAAGTGTGAGTGGGATGTTTGTAACTCAGGACTGCCTGCACTACCTTTTTTATATCACGGAGTTATCACATAAAGTAAATAAGATGAATGGAATGAAGTAACTTGCACCATGGCCGGCACAGAGCAAGTAGGAAGTCCCTGATTTTCAGTTGCCACTTTTTAGACCCTGTGGTTACTGATATTGTAGTTCACAGTTAACATCTAGGACTCTACTTTCCCCTATCAATTGGAACTTAGCTCTACAAGAGCATAGAAGTGGCAGTGTAGGCTTTGCCATCAGCAGCTATGAACTCCTGCAACTCGAAAAATTATCATACAGAAAAAAAAAACCAGTGAACAAAATGGTTACAATTAAAGAAGTAAAGAATAATGAGGTACAGACAGGCCAATATTTTGAAAAAATATTCGTGAATTTCAGAGGTTTGGCTTGACCCCTTTTGAGCAGTAAGACCAAAGTACTTAGCTGAAGAACCAGAGATCTAAAGTATTTCTACTTTATACAACACATCCTCCACTGGGCTTTGCTCCACGGTGAAATTTCCAGGTTGTTATTTTAGCACAGTGTCAATATATATTAGATAAATTAGTTGTGCTGGGTATTCTTGGGTTTGTAACATTTGATTAATATATTATCAACCTGTGTTTATACCCAACTGTCAGGATATTTCTAAGTCATTATCTAAATTATGCTATCTTCCTAACATCATGAGATGTGATTGATTCAACTGGTTTAGTGAGAAAGTCATTTTCTGGGTTAAGAACATCCTCTTCTGTCCACAAATAGATTTTATCATGCATGCGCATTAAACTTTACCAAATATAGATTAGCTTCTGAAGGTGATGGTCTCGCTTTAAATCAGTGCTGTCCAACAGAACTTCCCATCATGATGGAAATATTCTATAGCCACGCTGCCGTATAGGGTAACCGTTAGCCACGTGTGGCTATGGAACACTTGAAATATCACCAGTTCAACCGAGGAACTAAATTTTATGTTTTATGTAGTTTTAATTAATTTAAACAAATAGCCACATGTGGCTTCTGGCAGTTGTGTTGAACAGCTCAGCTCTACCAGATCAGCAGGAGAAGACGTATTTTAGATGGAGTTCATCACAGTTCTCATTCAAGTCTCCGAAAAGAAAACCATGGAAGCAACCATCTGATTATTCACTGCAGAATCTGAGAGGTGGGGAATGACAATATATTTGTAATAATATGAGTCATACATCTTAGCTTCAATTTAAAATTTGTTCCTATTCTCGGATTTTGTCTATAGGGAAATTCTGCCGGGGGGTGAGGGGAATGACTTAACCAAATCTATTTTTTCCAAATAAATCTGAGAGCTAACTCCACCTTCTGATAGTATTAGGTTGTAAGCTCCACAAAGATGGGGAGTGTTTTTTTGTCTCTATTACTCGGCATAGTGATGGTACATGAAAAGTCATTAAATGTTTGTTGAAGGC
>CAUYQV010128377.1:0-38384 GCA_963574575.1 Galagoides demidoff | reverse complement strand
GTTATTGTGTTAAAATGTTCATATTCTACTCTTAGAAAGATTCACTTGTACCCTTGTAAGATAAACCACAGAAGTGATCCCTCCAATCCCCCTCCCTTCACCCATTCCTCCTCCCCTGTCCCTCCCCCCTCCCCATATTCTTAGGCTGTTATTAGGTCATAGCTTTCATATAAAAGGTATAAATTAATTTCATAATAGGGGTGTGTACATTGGACACTTTTTCTTCCATTCTTGTGATAATTTGCTAAGAAAAACATTTTCCAGCTCCATCCATGTGAACATGAAGGACATAAAGTCTCCACATCTTTCTTTATAGCTGCATAGTATTCCATGGTGTACATATACCACGGTTTGTTGATCCATTCGTGGATTGATGGGCACTTGGGCTTCTTCCATGACCTGGTAATTATGAATTGGGCTGCAATAAACCTTCTGATAAAAATATCTTTATAGTAATGTGATTTTTGGTCGTTTGGGAATATACTTAATAAAGGAATTGCAGGGTCAAATGGCAGGTCTATTTTTCGTGCTCTAAGTGTTCTCCAGATGTCTTTCCAAAAGGAACGTATTAGTTTACATTCCCACCAGCAGTGTAGGAGTTTCCCTTTTCTCCACATCCACGCCAGCATCTCTGGTTTGGGGATTTTGTGATATGGGCTAATCTTACTGGAGTTAGGTGATATCTCAAAGTAGTTATGATTTGCATTTCTCTGATGATTAAGGATGGTGAGCATTTTTTCATATATCTGTAGGCTGTGCACTGATCTTCTTTAGAGAAATTTCTCTTCAGTTCCCTTGCCCACCCTGAGATGGGATCACTCGTTTTCTTCTTGCTAATATGTTTATGTTCTCTATGGTTATTAAACCTTTGTCGGAGACATAACCTGTGAAAATCTTCTCCCATTCTGAGGGCTGTCTGCTTGCCTTACTTATTGTGTTCTTGGCTGTGCAGAAGCTCTTTCGTTTGATCAGGTCCCAATAGTGTATTTTTGATGTTGCTTCAATTGCCTGGAATGTCCTTTTCATAAAATGTTTGCCCAGGCTGATTTCTTCAAGTGTAAGATACAACTATTTTAATTGGAGTTTTCTTTTCCAGAAATGGGAGACTGGTTCAATTGCATCCTTCAGCACTCAGCTATTAATTCAATTTTACTCTCCACAACCACCAACTCAGCTTTCAGTATGTGAAATTTCTAGGGAAGTTTCAGACAGGGAAATATTGGGGTTTAGAAACTGATTATCATAAATTTGGAGCTCTAACATGCTGAACTGAAGAATAAACTTGTGGTCGCCCTCCTCCTATTTCTTAATCCTGTCTTTCACAAAACACAGGTTTAAGTTGTTCTCTCAAGTTTTCTTATCCTGTGTAAAGTCAGACCCACCAAAGAAGAAAATGATTGCCTCTAGTTTCTTCCATGAATTTTCATTAACTGAACTCATATCACGAGTGTAAAAACTGAAGTCTGTCAATAAACTTGGACAGACCTTTGTCATAAAACATTTTTTTCTCTTTGGACCCAATAGATTTTGTCTCAGGCCATTGTATGTTATTCAAGCTCATTGAGTTTCCCTAAAAATTATTTACTACCTCCTAGAAATTATACACACCCCAAGATCCCTTTCCTTGAAGAAGTAGGCTATAGATTCATCATTCAAGTAGACTATGTATCTCATTGCATGGTGAGATAATCAATCTGTGATACTCCCATATGTATATTCATAAATTTGTGTGCCATTGATCCTTTTAGTGTGCCTTTCGTGAATTTGATTTTTCAGCAAACCTTCAGTGGCAAAGGAATAGTTTTCTCTTGGTTCTTATACTATATATAGATAACTGTTAATTATATTATTTAGATATGTTTTGAAAAGGAAGTTTTTCATTCTGAAGTAAAAGGATTATAATAAAGAATTTTCATTGAATTATGTTTATGTAAATTTTATAAAGTTGAAAAATAACTATTTCTCCATAGATTACTATTTAATGAGCTGCTGCTACAGGATGTTCTGTGGGCTTTAGTTGAGAGAAAGTGATTTGGATAAAGTCCTTTGTAACTGGTTTTGTCTTATTCACAAAGGTAAGGAAGATTCCTGCTAATGACCATACACAGATAACATTAGCATTTAGAATCTCCATTCACAATGAAGCCCACTTGCAGCGGGCCAACATTGTCTCTTAGCTTGGATTTCAATTTTGCCTCCATTTAATGTTACGGGAGTCTGGTTTCATTATCTGACCTCTATAATCCTTAGTTCCATAATTAGTAATGGGAGTGGCTAAAATTAAAAATCTAAGGTCTTTTCAAGTGCTAACCTAACAAAGTATAGAATTAAGGAATTGTACAACATACATAGCTAGATCATATAGATCAATCAGGTAGAGAAGATAACTATATCACTTGATGTTTCAGTGATATAGACACATGGTTATTCACACACATTAATTCACTAGCTCATTCATTCAGTGCCTCATTATTCGACAGACATTTGTTAAGCATGTATTAGAAACAATAGAAAATTAATAAGGGCTCTTTGATTTCAGGATAACCTGTAAACTTCCCCATCAAAAGCTTGTCAAAGAAATGTCATTTTAATCTTTGCTATGGACAGATTAATTGCTCTAAATTCTGGCTCATCAGATAACACACATGAAGAAATTGTGGAACAGCCAGGTATCTTGGTGATATTAGAAAAGTTGTTTACTTGAGAGTTGATGTTAGAAATAATCTTTCAGTCTTTGTTCAGCTTAATTACCTTGAAAAGTACAGCCATGAAAAACTGAAGAGTAAATGTTTTAAATTTTTTTTTTATATATAATTGTTTTTCTGATAAAGATAGCTGAATAAATGAATGGGATTCCAAGTTAAATGATCAAATCTTCTATTGAAATTTCAAAAACAGATTGGATTGTCAGTGGTGTGAAATGATGTGAGAGAGGAGCTGATTATCATAGAAACTTTTAATATGAATAAATCATCATGCTTGAAATATTGAGAATATGTATCCTGGTCCCTCAATAATAGCTCAGGGATGGACATTAACCCATAAATAGGGCTAGGAAGGAAAACTTGAAAAAGAAAGTCTTATTTTGTGAACCACAAACATAGGAGCTCAGAAACTTCTTTTCTAATCCTCTGAGAAGAGATATCCCTTAGTAATTCTCCTTACTGATTAAAAATCAAAGCTGAATGGGATTCATTTCTCTATCACCTTTCTTGGCTGTTTACACAAACACACACACACAGATGCACATGAAATAGAGGTGCATACCAAGCAGAGTGTCCCCCTCTTGCTCATTAAGAGATGACAAAGGCTTATAGCAGAAAGTCCAGTAGAGAGAAGTCTAAGCTAACAGACTGTCTAAATACTCAATGTGCTCCAAAACCCTGATTATCAGGACAAGAGCTAAAATAGCTAATACACAAGCAGCTCAATTAACCCTAATTAGTTCAGAGTCAGGCTACAAAAGACTTAATTAGCAGTTATTAGGTGCTGCTCAGAAAAGGAGCATAAATAATGGTTGGTAGCAAGCTGTGTTTAAGAGTCTCCTGACTAAATGGCATTAAATTGAAAAAAAAAGTGAAAGCAACGTTCCTCCATTGAGGAGTAGATATAAAATAATAATATGGGTCTTGACTTATATTTCATTTCTTCAAAGAGGATCATTGACTTTTTTTTTTCTGGACAATTTAGATGCTTTATGAGTGGAGTTTGAATGTTTAATTCCAGTGGTGTGATGGTTATAATGTACCATAAAGATAAAGACATCTGCTGTTGGGATGGGAGTGGCAAGTAGGGGTCAGAGGAATCAATGAAAGGATTTTCTTGAGAATTTCAAGATTTGGGTTCTAGAAGGTTTCAGGGTCTCACATTGCAAAGGCATGGAGAAAAGTTTGATCCACACAGAGCAGAGACACTGGATCATGCGGACCACAGAGGTGAGCTAGTGACCTTGGTAGCTCTGATGATCCAAGACTGAATCCTGGCTGCACAGAAAATGAGCTTCCTTCTTTCCAGCACAAATGACTTCTTCTTCCCTGCTCTGTCCATGCACTTGCATTGCCTCTCACAGGAGCCAAAAGCTAAAGACCCTCTTCTGATTTTGCAGTAAAATGATTTGCATAAAAAGGCACAATTACCAGATTAAGATAAAAAACAGAGGTGAAATGAATGTGATATTTGGCTGTCCACCAGATCTTTCTGTTGCTCTCTCTGAGGCTTTCTCAGAGTGGTAGACTATGTGTATCTTCAGTTTTGTAATATCCTGCATAAAACATGGGCTTGACATGAGTGAGACTAGGAATTTATTTTAGAACACTACAGGGTTTTTATATTTTAATGCATTTTTATTCAACATGACTATAAATGTTATTGCTCATAAAACTATTCAGCCTTGTCATAAATTATTTCATAGAGGAATACTATTTGTAGGTGTAAACACAGAAAAGCTGTCTTTTAAGAGTCCACTTTAATCAACCATTAATTTTGTGTAATAACTGCTGCTTCCTCCTTTAAGAAAAAATGCCAAGGGACAATTTAGGAAGTGTGGAGGTGTATTCGTTTGTATTGCTCTGTAACAAATGCCCGCACACATGGCTGCTTAAAACAATACTCACTTATTAACTCATAGTTCTACAGGTCAGAAGCCCAGGTTGATTTGACTGAGCCCTCAGAAGGTCAAAATCAAGGTGTCAGGTTGGGTTCTTATCTGGAAGCTCTGGGGAAGAATCTTTTTCCAAGATCATTCAGGTTGTTTTTAGAGTCCAGGTCCTTATAGGTGAGGGCTCATCTCATCTTAAGGTGAGGGCTATTCTCTGCTCCCAGAGGCAACCTGTATTCCCTCCTATGTGGCCCCACCATCTTTAATGCGGTGATGGGAGGCTAAATCCTTCTCATCCTCTCCATTTCTCTGACATCTTCTGTTCCCAGCCAGATAAAACTCATCTTTTTATGAAAGTCCCACGTGATCAACTTGGGCTCACTTGAATAATCTCCCTTTGGATTACTCAAGGGCAACTCATTAACTAATTAATTAATTAATTACCTCTCAGAATCCCTTTTGGTATGTAATATAACATAATCACAGGCATGATATCACACATATGCATTGTTTTAGGGACAAGACTCAACCTTCTCTGAATCCACATGGAGTCTCCTGCTGAGGGCAGGGAGTGGTTACCAGGCAGGAGCAGGACGGGAGGCCATCAGCATTCCCAAGTGCCAGGGGATGGAAGAGCATATCCTGGAGACAAGGAGAGGTGTTGGGAGGGAGGATAGCACATGAACCCAGACTCTAAGCCTCCAGTACAGGCTCTATTATCCTATAGGATTTTACTTACCAAAAACAGATTCTGAGATGCAATTACAGTAGAAGCTCCATAGTTGACCACCTCCTGACACTGACCACCTCCATAAGCTGACCTAATTTTCATAGATGGGTCATGTACCATAAGTACGTATCAGTACACTGGGCCTAGTTCCTTTTGTGGACCACTGCCATATGCTGACCAGTTTGTTACACTCCCTTAGGTGGTTAACTTACAGAGGTTCTGCTGTACTAAGACTTTCAAGATGGCAATGGCAGAATATTAGATTCCAGGAGGGGGCTCTCTTTTTGGTGAATGCCTCTGTGGACTTCACTGATTGCATACCCATGGCTAATCCTAGAAATAAGCATTAAGTGTTTTTTTTTTAATAGTAGTGGTAATATTTTGTAGACATTAGAGTTTAGTAGTAAAATTGATTGGTTGTATACAAATACCTGTCCTATTCTTATTTTGTACAAACTGACCTAAAGTCTTGATTCAGAAGCATCTTACATTCAGTGAGGCTGCCCCAAAGGGCTATGTATAAGAATTCCAAACCATCATGTCAAAAATGGAAGTGATATTGACATTTCACGCAATACAAATAAAATTCTCTTACTTTTCCACTTTTTATGTTGTTCTGTGTATTGTTCTAACTCCCAAGTTACAAATCTGCTTCATTTCACCATCACTGAAATTAATTAAAAATATATCAACTTGAATTTACATTCACTCAATAGTTTTAGCTTACCATGCAATTTGATTCAAATTCAATTTTATTACAGAATATGTTATGAAAATTGCACGTAGTTTTCTCTCTTTTTTTCCTTTTCTTTGCTGTCAAAGCTATTATAGATGGTACAGGCTCAATCCCAAAGAAACTAATAAAGTGAATTGTTCACACCATTACATATTATTTTCCTGTTATGTACAATTCTCTCTGGGTGCCCAATACTCAGTGATTGACTGATCTGTGAAGCCAAAGTCCTGTTGGATTTTAAGCTTTGAGTATTCAACCATCTCTAAAATTTTGACAAGGCTGTTTAAGGAGTAGTGTGATTGAATCATAAGATCACTCAAAAACCACAACATGTGCTTTGTTCTGTGTGGGGAAAAATTCCCATCATCCACAAAGAGGGGAAGAAAAAATATATATACTCACAACAAAATTCTTTAAGAGCGATGAGCTGAGACAAAGAGGATGCATATTGGAGAGAGATGGTCTGGGCTCTCAGCTAATATAAAATGATGACGCCAAGTACATCACCAGCAGACAGTGGTTCTAATTATCTCCAGAGGGGGGCATTAGGCTGTTCGGACTCCAGCTGTCAAGCAGCTATAAACTTCTCCAGGCTATCATTTGAGTTTTCAGAGTGCACCAGGAAATCTGAGTTTCACCAGGAGACCGTGGTGTCAATTCAGACCAAGCTAATCCTGCTCTCCAGGTGCTGAGAGACTCGCTTAAACAAGAAATACTCGAAGTGATACCTCTGAGAGATCATAGGTAACAACAATATCCATAGGTTCTGATTCCAGTATTTATGAGATAGTTGATCAGTTATACCACTGAATTTAATTCTGCTAACACAGAGGACTTTATATGAAGAGCTTTATGCCAGGGGGCAGTATCCTGTGGTGGTTAATGCTAGATTTGCTCCACTGGGAAGAGTGAGCCAGGCAGCCCAGTCTCCCTATACAGTGAGATTTTCATGGGTATCATGGCAATAATTACTATCTGGAGAGTGGTTGTCTTGCTTGTGTTTCCATGGAAGCAGACTCTCAAATAAGGATTGAATACAGTTTACTGTGAGATGATTCTGGAAAACACCAGTAAGGAGCAGGGAGTGGGGGAGAGAAGGGAGCCAGTGATGGGTAGGCTAAGATACCTGGAGCAGTGACTGATTGTCACAGTGTGGCTTGTGGTTCACTGTCCCAACATCACCTTGACACTGGTTACAAATGCGAATTATTGGACTGCTGAATTAGAAACCCTGCCTGTGGTCCCAACAATCTGGTCCAACAAGCCCTCCCGGTGATTTTCATGCGCTATCAACTTTGAGAACTAATGAGCTAGAGAACCCTGGGACCCGGTGTGGAGTCCCTGCCTCAGTGCCATCCCACCAGAGGGGAAAGGTAGCTGGGAGATTTATACACCAACTCTCATCAGTCATGATTTGAGGTCTGTTGGGGAAAAGGTGTTGGAAACAAACATTATATGTCCACACTTCGATCTGACTGAATAGATTCCAAAGTAAGCCTTTGGCAAGGAGATGTGGGTCCTGGCAGCTGGAGGTGCTGGGGGCATTGCAATAGCCAGGCTGGTGGGTGTATGGGTGGGCCGGGGACAGCTGTCGTGATGGCGCCTTTACAGCTGAGATAATGCACTAAACAGCTTCACTGTAGTGCCTGGCACAAAAACCCATTGTATATTAAAATCTAAGGGTAATACAAAGATCAACTAGCCTGCCTCAAAGAGCAGACAGCTTCCAAAGAGAGCTGGGACACATGCACATGGGTGGGATCTACAGCAAGATGCAGTAACTGGTGCAGGTGCCGGAGGTGCCGGAGTGTGAGCTCGTCTCTGATTTGAGGAGGGAGGAAGGTGCTGGTGAATTAGCAGTGTCTGAGGAGGGAAGGGTCAGCTTTGGGGCAGGCCATGATGAAACAGGTGGGGTGATTGCTCTGTGGAGGGAGGGGCTCTGTGTTGGCTGCCTTCCCATCACCAGAAAGGAGATGCCAAGTACCCATCCACAAAATAGAAGGAATTCCCGAGGCTAACAAATTCTAACTGTAAAGATGGCACAGATTAGTGTTTCTCTGCCACAAAATATCTCCAACGCTCTTACCATTTCTTTTTTGGAGGATAGAAAGAGGGCTCACTGGCTTGAAAAACAGAGAAACATGTTTTAAGTAGCCCCATCAAGCTGCCTTCCAGGGATTGTATGGAAATGAGAGCGGGCTGACTTAATTTTTTCTGTCACATTATTACCATCATAACATAACTTGTAAAGTTTTACACAGAGCTGTCAATATGTCCTTTGAAAATTTTGTTCAGGTTAAGAAACCACTTCTGAAAAGGAGAGTGTAGTGGAGAGAGAAAACACGTTGGGTATCACGCATACGGAACTCAACTTTTTTGAGGATTGTGTTGCTAAAATCCCAGATCTCATAGCAAAATACATTTCTCAACCTTGGCTTGTCTCCTTCCTGAGTCTCCTCTGTGCACTTTCCTCAAGGCACCACGTGGGTTTCGGCCACATTCCATTGCACCCCTCGCGCCAGCCTCGGTTTTCCTACCTTAGGCTCAGAGGAAACAGTCCACAATCAGCCTACTTCCGAACTCTCCTGCCTTTTAATAAAAAGGGCTTTTTCCTCCCTTGATTTTCTTTTTTCTAAATCTTGGAGAACATTAGTGAAAATAACGTTAAGGGTAAGAGAAAAGGGGTTAGCAGTGAAGTGCACGAGCTTTAGAGTATGGAGGAAACTTAGAGAGTTTGAAGAGAGTAAAGAAGAGGTCTTCCCTCCCAGCCCCGTCTCCTCCACACTGTATATTTCAGCACATTGCAGAAAGAAGTGTGTTTGTGTGTGTGTGTGTGTGTGTTTGTGCAAATGCTCTGGTTACAATGCCAAACCTGTTAGTGGCACTTGTTCTGACAGTCAGAGACCCCTTGATAGGTTGCTTGTTTTAAGTATTAAAGCTTCAAGTGTTAAAGCATTTGGTGGTGTGACTCTCAGGCGTGGATTGTGATATTGCAGAATGGATATTAACGCTGTGTTTTTCCTTTGAGCGTGGCCTTGCCAGAATCATATGAATCAAATTTTCCCAATTGTGGATGGATAAAACATTCCTGTGTTATCAACTAAGAGGCAAAGGTCTTGGAATAAAATGGAAGATATTGCAAAATATCTCTGTTTAGTACAAGATTAAATGTTATACTAAAATCCTTTTTAAGTGCACATAATACAATGTCAGTTGTTTGAATCACTGGTCACCAGTTAAGCTGATGTAATGTTTTATGAAGACTTAATAACTCACACATGAAGCTGAAAGCCGACCCGATCAGACCCCCAGACTTAACCTGCCTAACTTTCTTTTTTTTTATACATATTTTTTTATTAAATGATAGCTGTGTACATTAATGCAAACATGGGGTACAGTGTAGTGTTTTCACATCCAACCCGAAATATTTTCATCAAACTGGTTAACATAGACTTTGTGTCATTTACTCAGTTATTGTGTTAAAACATTCATACTCTAGTTCTAGAAAAGTTCACTTGTACCCTTGTTAGACAGAACATAGAGGTGATCTTTCCAGTCACTCTCCCATCATCCATCCTCCCATCTGCCCTCCCCTCCCCCCTCACCATATTCTTAGGCCAGAATTAAGTTGTATCTTTCATTTGAGAGCTATAAATTAGTTTCATAATAGGGCTGTGTACATTGGATACTTTTTCTTCCATTCTTGTGATGTTTTGCTAAGAAGACCATTTTCCAGTTCCATCCATGTAAACATGAAGGAGGTAAAGTCTCCATCTTTCTTTAGGGCTGCATAGTATTCCATGGTGTACATATACCACAGTTTGTTGATCCATTCATCTCACTTTCTTTTACTCACTTGCTTCTAGTTGATCTTAAAAGTGACATGGTGAAAAGACATATAGCTGGGTGATATATAACTAAACACCTCTTTACTTTCTTATGGATAACATTTCTGATAATATATCATCATGGTGACAGTTGCTTAAGTTGTTTTTCAGGAACCTGGAGTCAGCTGTTGTCCATTTCAAGCCAATTGGTATCACCAGCCCTTCAACTGACCTGTGTGAACGTCCATCCCATGGGTGACCTTTTGATGTTGGAGGCCCAACACTCTACGCTCTGATCAAGCCAGTTACACCGTTTTGTTAGGGAGTCCCATGAAAAGCCATGAAGCTTTTTCCTCCATGATGGGGTGCAGGACATGCTACCCCAAACTATGGCACCTGGAAGGTCATACTCTGGCCTTTTTCTGCCTTTCTGTGTGGGAACAGAACATTAAAGAATTTTCTGACTTATGCCCTGAAAGCAGGTCAGATCCTCTGCCCTAAAACTGAGGACAGAAGTGAACACACAGACACACAAAGAAGAATCAGAACTCACAGGCTTTGCTAAGTTCCTCCCACTTGCTACCGACCATCAGATCCAATCCTTTCTGACCAATCATACTTCTACATGCCTGCCTATTCTTCCCTGAAACTAAACATTAAAATACACAGTTCTCTCTGGGTCCTCTGAGTATTCATTTCTGAAGTCTCCTGTGTCACATAAAACTGGGGTTAAATTCATTTTCTAGACTTCACTCCTGTTAATTTGTGTTTTGTAATTGGTGTTTCCAAGAAACTTACAATGGGAGAGGAAAAGGTATTATTTTTCCTTCCCTACCTTCCCGAAGAATCTGGCTCAGTAGATGGGATACAATGTGAGAATAAAGTGTAGAGCTATCAGACAAATCGGAGATTAAGGATGAAGCACTTGTTATTCAACTTACTGGCAATCCTATCAGCATTTGGATCTGGAAAACAAAATGCAGTATGTTTGGAGGATTTTGTGTATTCTTTTCATTCCTTCATGTAATAAGTATTCATTGAAGAGTTTTTAACAGGCAAAGCTAGACACTGCAGGGGTTATAAAAGGGAATTGAGAAATGACATTTGCCTATAGCTTATGGCTTAGTTGTGCCAGGTAAAGCTAGAATGTTTACTATGTGATAAATGGTGAGCAGGGCAATAAAGATATGCATTTAGCCTGCTATCTATTGGATAAGAAGGGAAGTGTGGCAGAAAAGAGATAATTCTAGTATAAAAGGTGATTTTACAGAATCAGGAATTTGAACAATGGTAAGCTGTTTTGTGCTCACTAGGGAAGGGTACCAGAAGTCACAGGGAAAGCCCCAGTGTGGAAAATGTCATGTGCATCTACCCGGCTTTCTGAACGGGCTCTCATAGTGGCAACGGGGTGTCATTTCACACGATGCTGGTCTCTGCAGGTTTATAGACAGAGCACAAGTCAACAGTTCGTCACTTTACTTTGGCTGTATTAGGAACCGATCTACTTAATGTACAGTATAACTCCAGTTATAAAATTTTAAAGAGGATACAAATTTTATTCTTTGTTTCTTTCATGGACACTCATAAAAATATTCCTTGTGCTATTAATGAAATTTCTAACTCAACCGCAGTATGCAATATGCAACATTCCTGTGCAAATTTAGTTTTTATACTTACCATACGAGCACTTCCAGTCTACATTTAGTCAACACTAATGTGCTAATAAAGCCAGAAAAAGAATATAAATTGTGCATGGCACTTAAATGACTCCCTTAACTCTTTCTATTAACTTTGTCATTGTGATGATGGTGGCGAATGGAGCTGGGGTTATCTGCAGGCTGAACCAGGCTGGATGTTCATGATGGCTTCTTGCCGCACATGTCTGGTGCCTCCCATGGGCAGCATGGAGCAGTTGGGGGTTGGCTGGGATTTTCCTCTGTCTGAATATTCTCTCCACATGGCAAACTACTTTGGGCTTCCTCATAGCAAAGGGGTCTTAGGACAGACTTCTCAGATGGTGGCCGGTTTCCTCTGAACATGTATTCCAAGAGAGCAATGCAGAATTTACCTGGTTTTTTTTTTTTTTTTTAACTTAGTCTTGAAATCTGACCTGAACCTGAATCTGATTTCACTCTATAGGACTTAGGCAGTGTGGTGTCTTTGAGGTGGGGTGCAGTCTCTTTGGGGACAAAGGATCACATTTGTCATGAATACCTTACTAAAATAGGTCAATGCTTGGCGTTTGTAGACTCCTGTTCAGGAGAACAAAACTAAAATTTGATCAAGCAAAGAATCTTGTTGTTGGTTATCTCAACATGGAACAGTAGTTGGAAACCTTGATAGGGAGTCAAGTAAGCTCTCAGGGGAGACCTAAGCATGTCAAGGTTAGTCTTTTAAGCTTAGTTTCCTGGTCTTTATAGTGTGGATAATTAATAACGCTACCACATCAGATTGTTGTGTGCATAAAATGACTTATAGAAAGAGCTCAACGCATGTTAATCATACTAAGAATTTTAATCCTGTAGAAAACATGGTCTGATTCTCACGTGCCTCGGCTGAAGGGTTGTCGCCTACTGAGTGTAATGCTACACCTGTTTGCTCTGCTTGCTTCAATTCCCTGCTGTCACCTGCCAGATGACATAGCCGACCCCTCTAAGCTTTGTACCTTTCCTTGCCCTCTTTAGAAAGGAAGACAAAATAGAAATTTCTGATTATCTGTTTTCTGCCTTGTATACAGTGCATAAAATCTGGCCAGTAAGTATTTAAAATAATTTAGAGACTCAAAAATAAATCTTACTGTTTTCAAGTTAAACTCCTCCTGGGATTGGTATAAAAGAAGAATTAGGTTTGCCTTAGTTGAGCTTTGCAGGATGCCCTGATAATGCCTCAGCAATCAAAATGTAATTATAAAATAGGGAAGCTTAAATGGCAGAATATTTTCCTCTATTCAGTGTGAACTATAGTAGTCAAGCATTAAGGTGCATTAGGAGAAGATAACAAAGTTCCCAGTCACTTATCAAGCTGTGGGGTTAAATGCAGGGCAATAGTTAACAACAGCAGAACGCCTGATAATAAATAAATTGCAGCATTTTTTCTTGATTATTTTAAATGTCACAACCCTCACTAAAAGGATGTCTTTCTTTTCTCATAACATAATCCTTGCTGTGAGGTGGCTGAAAATGCAGTCCTCCAGCTTTTTTTTTTTTTTGTCTTTCACTGAGCCACCCACTGCTTCACCCCTTGGGTCACACTCGGTTCCTTCCCGGGCCTCAGTTTACTTACTTATCCAGCTAGATTACAGTGTTGACCACATTGCTTACAGGCGATCACCAGTAATAGGAGACACTCAGGAGAAAAATTTCTTATGGTCAAAAGAGCTCTGCAAGCATTGCATGCTCTGCCTTCTTCTTTGAGTCAAGACATATATTATAATGCATTTGAGACTCTGAGACATTCCATGTGAAGAAAATAGTGTTTTGCAACTTTGCTAGACTGTGTTTTCTTCATAGCATCGGAATTTCCCCAGAATACATGTCTTTGGGAAAATGCTTTCCCAATTTCTAAAGGCCTCTCTTTTATAGGTTCTAGAAATTCATGGACTGTTCATCAAAGATTCTTTTTCCAGCAAAACTGTCCTTTGAAAATGAGGCAAAATAAAGGCTTTCCCAGATAAAAAAAAAACTAAGAATTTTTTTTTTACTAAAACATTTGTTTTGCAAGAAACTTCTTTAGATTGGAAGGAAATGACACTAGAAATTTAGTCAAATGCAGAAAGAGGGAATGATGAACAGAAAAATGACAAATGGTGGGGATAAAATGTTCTCACTCTTTATAGTTTTTTCTTAAAAATAGTTACAAGATTGTTTCAAGCAATGATTATAACACTGTATTATTATGTTCATAGCGTAGACAAATGTCATATATGTGACAATAACAGAGGAAAGAAGGCCGAGGAATGTAGCTGTATTTTTTAAGAATCAGGTCAGTATTAATCTGAAGTAGACTGTGATAAACTCAAGATGCATGCTGTAACCCCTAGTGCAAACCACTCTGAAAGTTACCCAAAAAAGTTCATAGTTAAAATCTCAACAGATGATTAAAATTGCTAACTAAAAATACTGGCTTAGCACACACAAAAAGACAGTAAAAGTGGAACAGTGAATAACAATAAAAGCTACATAAGACATACAGAAAAAAAAGAAAAAATGGCAGGCATAAATCCAACCATATCAATAATCCCATTAAATGTAAATGTATTAGAGATTCCAATCAAAAGACACAGATCATCAGACTAGATTCCTTTTTTAAAAAACAAGATATAATTATATGCTTTGTACAACACAGTTTAGATCAAAAGACACAGATAGATTGAAAGTTAAAGGATAGAAAATGTAAGCAGTAACCGAAGAGAGCCAAAGCACCTTATTAAAAGAAAGACAGAAGAGCTTCACCTAAGAATCCGTATTTATAACATTCTAGGAGGTAATTTCTTTGCAAATACTTAAACCTTGTTGAAAATGTGGATGTCTTCTTAAAATGTACAATAGGATCCAATATTCCTTAAAAATTCTTGCAGTAGCCGTGGAAGTAAAAATGTTTGAAGTCTGCTCTTCTATACAAACTCTCTTATACAGAGAGAGGAACTAAATTTCATGGGGTTCTGACTTACTCAAGTTCACAATTTGTGGCAAAGTAAGCTTTAGAAGCCCTCCTCTCTTTAGGTGCTATATTTCTTGCCGTTTTTAAAGAGGTGCTATATGATAGTGATTACGTTCATGAATTTTGGAGCTACATTAAAAAAAATCCCAACTCTGGCTTTGGTCAGCTATGGGACCTTAGAGAGTTTTCCTAACCCCTCTGTGCTGCAAGGACTTCATCTAGAAAATGGGGATTGTGATGGCATCTACTGTAACATAGGTAAAGGTCAGGAAAAGGGCAAAGAAATGTTTTATGAGTTGTCTCTATAAAACTCCCACCATTGTGGAGAATTAAAACCTGCATTCCTGCCTGAGGCCAGTAATCAAAGGGACAGGAAAGGCTCTTTGCTGTTTGTTTTCTACCTTACACCATTGGGGATGACTCAGGGGCATTGTCTGAACAAGGCTCACTGGTGATAAGGTCAATGGAAGCCACCAATTACAGTTAAAAAACAATAGCCTGCAGCCACAACGTGAGATACTAGTTCCTAGAGACCTTATCCCTAACCGCCAAAATTCATCTTTTAAAAAACCCCGTATTTCTGCTTAAACCAGGGCGGCAGTCTTTGAGATGCTAGGTCACTGCCCTCTTCATTGTTGAAAATTAATAAACTTCATTTTCCTTTTCACCAACTGGTTTGCCCTTGCCCTTTGCTTTCACTGACTCAGCCTCAGGCACAAGTACGAGTCTGGTGTGAGCGATACGTGTGGTGACGCGGAACCATCCTGGTCTGCAGCATGAATCCACAATGGTGAGCTATTTTTATTTGGGGCCTTTGAATGTTTGAATAAATGTGCTACAGGCAAATCCACATCACATCTGCCAGCCAGCATGCTTTCACAGCTCAGGCACAGATTTCAGAGCTCCTGACTCAGATGTGGAATCTACATCTGGCCAGCAAGTTGTTTTAGCAGATCAGCATTAGCGAGCCCGAGTTGGGATGAGGCAGCACGGAAGGGAAAACCTTGCTAACAAGATA
The DNA here is from genome assembly GCA_963574575.1 of Galagoides demidoff. Lineage (NCBI taxonomy): Eukaryota > Metazoa > Chordata > Mammalia > Primates > Galagidae > Galagoides > Galagoides demidoff. Next base: position 22,817 of record CAUYQV010128377.1, on the reverse strand, counting down.
GTGTGTGCTGAGCTCAGCAGCTCTGCTATTGTTGATGAAGGGGAGGCAGAGCAACACGTGAGAGGTGGGACCCTTAGAGAACAGTCGGGAAGACTCGGAAGGGCAACACTGGGTAGGCAGGAGGCCAGATGGCAAGACCTCAGAGTTTCGAACAGCCTTCTATTCTAGCTCCCCTCGGCCCCTCCATCCCTCCCTGTGCTCTGAGCACCTGGCTCGCTATCCCCCAGACACAAGCAGATTGCCCTGCTCTCTGCCTTTGCTCCCTGGACCACTTGACCTGGAGTGCAGCCCCGCCCCCACCCTCTAGGTGCCTTTCCTCTCCCACCATTTGCAACCTGCTTGGTAGGATACCATGTATTCAGCTGAGGACCTGATATGCTTTGAGCCTGGGGCTGTGCGCTTAGGATGCAAGGTCACACAGTTCCGGACTCTTCTGCTAGGGAGTGCCCTTGTCACCCTTTATGACTGTCTGCAATAGAGGCGGCACAGGTGTCCTGAGAGTGCAAGCAGGGGTGTTACCCAGCCTACAGATGATCGGCAGCCCCCTCCTGAGTGGTTCACTGAGTTGTAATTGAGTCAAGAAGCAAAGGCACAGCCACGGGCAGAGAACAGAGAGGGGGCTGTAGCATGCTCACTGCAGCTGGAGAACTGGGACATGCCACATTCAAGATTCCTTATTGTCTCAGTACCCATAGCACAGTGGTTACGGTGCCAGCCATATACATCCAGGCTGGCAGGTTCCAAACCGGCCCAGACCAGCTAAACAACAATGACAACTACAACTAAAAAATAGCCAGGCATTGTGGTGGGCACCTATAGTCCCAGCTACTTGGGAGACTTAGGCAAGAGAATCACTTCAGCCCAAGAGTTTGAGGTTGCTGTGAGCTGTCCCAAGGTGACAGCTTGAGACTCTGTCTCAAAAAAAAACCCACAAAACGTCCTTTATTTAATCATTCAAAAACATTTGTAGAGAACTTGCTAGGTGCCAGAGACTATCCTAGACACTGTGTATGCAGTAGTGAATAAAACAAATAGAAATCCCTGCCACTGTGGGATCTGCCTCGAGGGAGGCATCTCTGGACATCCCACTGAATTGCTTCTGAAGCCTCCATGGAAGAGTATTCTAGAAATGTGGATCTAAGGGAGAAACTACAGCTTAAGAATGTTTCTGTGGGTCAAAAAACAGAACAACTTACCGCACAAAGAAAAAAATGTGGTTCAGCAGAAACATTTAATTTAGCAGAAGTATTCAGGCTAACATGGGTCAAAAAAAATTAATGTAATCAGCAGAAAAACTAATGCCAACATAAGCTGCAAAGGTGGTAGATACATAGCACTAGAATCCAGGAAGCTCTGATGCTCCTCTGAAGGTGCAGACGGCTGTGCAGCATGCTTCGAGGGGGATATGGACAGGCTGGAGGCCATTCAGGGAGGAGGTACTCTGAGGATGGGAGAATTCCCAGCTGTACCCACTGAAGATGATTGGATCACATGGGGGTGTTTCACTTCCAAAAGGTGATCATGCAGTGGTCTTCATATGGTTTGCTCTGCTGGGGTTACATGGGGGGCCTAACTAGTGTCACTGTGAGCACATTACAGGGAAAATTTCAAAAGTAAGACGACTGCCATCTCCATACATGTCCTGGGATTCTAACTTCAGACGTATTAGCCAGGATATCTGGAAAAACACAGCCAACAGGATGAATCTACCAGAAAAAGATGCATTGTAGGGACTTGGCTCTTGGGACAAGGAGACTGGCAAGACCCAAGATTTGCAGGTGAGTCAGTAAACTAGGGACCCAAAGAGTTCATGGTGGGACTCTAGTTCGAGGGTCAGCTGGCTCTACACTCATGAAGAGCTAATGTTTCAGTTCAAGTCCAAAAGCAGAGTAAAAGCCAATGTTTTAATTTAAAAGCCACTGGGAGAGCCTACCAGGGGAGAGTCAATCATTCTATCGTATTGGGCTTGGCCCTGATTGGATTAGGCCTTCTCACGTTAGGCGGGGCAATCTGCTTTACTCAGTCTACTCATGTGGGTTTAATCCCACAGAAGTAAAAACCTTCCAGGAAACACCTGGAATACTCTTTGACTAAATATCTGGATGTTCTGTGACCCAGCCAGGTTGTCACGTAAAATTAACCATCACAAGTGAGAACTGTTTCTGCCGGGGATGGGTTGATTTCAATCTAGGAGTAGAGAAACTAACAAATTCACACCTGGGTGGTTATTCAAAGACTTGGCTCAAACATGCTTCAGAATTTAAAAATAAAGCACAGTCTCAATGTGCTCAGAAATCTCTCCTCGCTTCAGAGCAGGAAGCCCAGGACACCATGCCAGAATCGGTCAGGTTAGAAATGGTGCCCTGTATCTTAGGACACTTTCCTAAACCACTTCCCAAACCGAGAATATCAGCAAAAATAAACGCTGCTCTCATCAGGCCAAATGCTATTTGCCTTTTTGGGCCTTTCTTATTGTTTCTTTTCACGGGCCAGTCCCAGAAAACAGAAAAGAAAATGAAATGTGAGCATTTAAAATGTATTTTTAATTAGAGGACTTTATATGATCCAAGGAATTATAAAACCCCAAGCTCTGATGGTGCCCTAGTTCCCATTTAATCTTCATTTCTCCATTTCAAGTCAGCTGTGCGTGCAGATGCTGAAATCTTGTTTGTTTATCATGGGGCCGGGAAGATTTATGGTCGGGTGCACGCTCGGCCGCCTTCCCTGCGCTCCTGGCACGGCTCCTGAGCAGCGCAGCATGGGGGACACTTAAACATGCTTAATGGGGAAGTCAGGCCCACATGCTCCCCGTAGTTCTCATCTGGTTATTTTTTAGCTTCTGCTTTGGTTGAAGTTAAGGTAATTACAAAGTTATTATTTGTCATTTCCATTATCTTGGGGGTCAGAAAGACATCTGTTGAAAGTTAGTGTCATCTGTCATTTACGCCAGCTGGTGGTCAGCACCTGAGTAGACTTAATAAAGAGGAGAGGGGCTAGGTGTGGATGCAGGCTAGCTCTGCACGCGCGCGTGTGTGTGTGTGTGTACAGAGGAGCCCAAGTCTGCAGTGGAGACTTCTGTTCCTTTTTCAACATCAGTATTGATGAGCATAACTATCCCCAGATGCTGCTACCCATGATGTTCTTAGGGTTCTTTGAGTCATTCATGTGCAGAAAAGTAATGGAGTCAGATGAACTCTTCCTACTTCCCTTCCTGCTGGGCTATTTATTTCCTTCCCTAATATGCTGCACATAGTTCTCTTTTCAGAGTGAAAATGAGAAAATGGTCTGAGGGTTGAAATGCCATTTTATTCAATCAAGAAATATAAGTGGTGTATATGATCAGTCCTGGCTTCAACAGTCAGCAAAACACCTCGGTGTTTGAAAATTTGAAGTTATCAGTTAATGCTTCAGCTCAGGGTCAGCAAATTCTTTCTGCAAAGGGTCATAAAGAAAAGATTTTAGGCTTCCTGGGTTCACTGGGCTCTGTTTAGCTACGACTTTGCTTCGTAGGCAAGGTGTAAATGAACGGGACTGTGTTTCAATAAAACTTTATCGGTCAAAACAGGCAGAGGGCTGGATTTGGCTTACAGGTTATAGTTTGTCAAACTTTGCTTTCATGGACATTCAACGAAGCACTTGACCTTGGACAGGCAGGTCATGGAAAAGAGACTTGCAGTGGCATTAGAAAGCCAGAAGAGAGAAGAGGAAGGACTCCTGTGTCATTCTCTGTGGTTCTGCCAGCACTGGGCTTGTTGCTGTGCCCAGATTCTCTCTGGAGAACACTTTTACTACACATCCATTCCTAAAACTTGTATTACTACACTATACCAAAACGTTCTAGTTTAGTATTTTGTCTTACATGCTCGGAGAAGATAAAATTTTGATACAGATCTTTCCCCTAGAAAATATGGGTAAGGTTCAAAATCCTCCAAAGCTGAGCATGCAGCTGTTCAGGATACAACTGCTATCAGAATAACTGTGGATGGTTATTATTTTCACAACACACCAATGACCAAAAGGAAAACAAGCAACTGTGGAGTATATTACTAGCATGATCCTTTGTTTGTTGGGGGAAATTTCACCTAATCCTCAAAGAGGAAAATGAAATCTTTACAGATCAGTGAAGTTAGCCCAAGTGTCAATTCAGAGAACACTAATATGCCAGACCCCAACCTAGAGCTCAGCCTTCAGTGTGCTGAGCACTCACCAGAACTCTGAAGGTAGGGACTGACTTTTAGTTCGGTTTCACAAATGCCCTTACCTTTTTTCATAGATTCATCTCAGTTTGATTAGTTTTGGGCTTTCATTCCTTTCTGTTGCATTTAGGCCAGCGGCTCTCAACCTGTGGGTCATGACCTCTTTGGGGGTCTCCTGCATATCAGATATTTACATTATGATTCATAACAGTAACACAATTACAGTTATGAAGTAGCAACAAAAATAATTTTATGGTTGGGGGTCACCCCAACATGAGGAACTGTTTGTGGCATTAGAAAGGTTGAGAACACTGATCTGGGGCATCTTATTCTGTCCTGCTAAAGAGGTTCTTACAATGACTCAGAAACCAGGACTCAAGCTTCCATAAAGAAATTAAACTAAAACTAAAGAAGTTTACTTAGCCTTTAAAAATGATAAGGCGAGAATGAAGAAAAATATTAAAATTTGCTAAAATTTAAGAATGAACTTGACGATGGCCCATTTTTAGTATGTGTATTTTTTCCCACTGAGAAATTAACTCTGAGAAACTTTCTCTGACTTCAGAAAGTGTACAACTCCAGAGATCTATAGTAAGATGCCCTGTTTTACACAAATACCACCAACCAGTACAGTTACATCAGCTCCTCTGGGGTTTGGGGTATATGGTTGAAGGTTTATGACGACCAGCTGGAAAAGTTCTTTCAATGTCCTGATGGACATCTGCTGTCTTCCAAATTCAGCCACTCACTATGAAGGTTGTGGACAGACAAAAAGGGTTATAAAAGAAACAATGATTCTTGTCTATTTGGGATTGGAAATTAATGGATTTAGAAAGAATGTTAAGTATGTTCAATTTATATGAATTAAGAAAAAAGAAATATCTGTATTTTGGGGACTGAAAGTCAGCTAAGATCCTTGAAGATACTGCCTTTAACATCAGCTAGCTTTATTTAGCATAAGCCAGTAAAAGAAACGGCCTATTAGTAAAAAGTTTTAGCTATAACTCTGACTATATTTCTTCACAAAGTGTTCTAAAAAATTGAATATGGGGATAGATATTGATGACCACTGTAAACATAAGTAGAGATGTGATTGTTTTTACTACTAAGTGGGAAGCTTTGCCCACATTAGATAATTGGTACTAGATGGCAGTAAATTGATTGAAATTGGATCAGTAATCGATATAAACATTATACATTGGCATTACAATCCCACACAAAAACGTCCATTTAAAATAAAATTAAAAAACAATAAAAAGGTGAAAAAACTGACATTTTTTAAGTGAAATAATTTACATAAATTTTAGCAAGTTTTTTCTTTGATATAAATTGCTTTTAGCAAATGTATTTAAAATATGATCTCCATTTTAGGGAAAAAAACTTGAACTGTTAAGGCTGTCTTCATTACTAGGACTGAGGTGACCAACAGCTGTAACTGTTCCAGAAAATGTCACCTTAGAGATGTCTGTCATCTAAAATATCACTAGAATGGCTAAATAGTAGAAAGGAGAAATTTATTGCTAATACCATTTGCAAACTGGGAAGATGTAGTCTCCAGTGTGGACAGAAGGTGTGTCCTCGTCAAAGAGAGAAAGGGCACGTTTGGTTTTTGTGACTCCATCCTACATACTCAGCAGGTTTGGGGAAGCTGGAAGGCTATACATATTCATGAGGGGAGTTGAGTGTGTGCGATGGGGAAACACACATCCCATGTTCACTTTGGGGAGGGGTTTTAGCCTTCAAATGAGGTGGAATTTGACTCTTTACATCAGAAGGTGAAGTATGGAAACAAAGACAGTTTGTGCACCCTCTATACTGGCTCAAAACTGGCTTGAGATCTTATTAGGAAAGAATGTTTATAAGGGCCAAGGCACAATGGCTCATTCCTGTAACCCTAGCACTCTGGGAGGCCGAGGTAGGTGGATTGCTCAAGCTCAGGAGTTCAAGACCTGAGCAAGAGTGAGAGCCCATCTCTACTAAAACAGAAAAACTAGCTGAGCGTTGTGACAGGTGCCTATAGTCCCAGCTATTCAGGAGCCTGAGAAAAGAAGATTGCTTGAACCCAGGAGCTTGAGCCCAGGAGTTTGAAATTGCTGTGGGCTATGATGCCATGGCATTCTACCCAGGGTGACAGAATGAGACTCTGTCTCAAAAAAAATATATATATATTTGTAAGACCCATCTTCTGGCCAGTCAGAATTATAGTGGTCTATGTTGTAAACCAGAGTGAGGAAGGGTCTGACTGACGATGTGCCTGATAGCTGCTATTATCAGGGAGTCTAGTGAGGGTTTGATTTTCCCTGTAGCTGTAGGAACCACACCAGCTGAATGGAACACAGGGCTCTTGGGCCCACAGGTGACATTCATTTCCTCAATCTTAGGGTCCATGTTAGCTGGCAAAACGGCATCTACTTTGGTCTTTTAGATGACATATTTCACTACTTCTTCAGTTATAACATACATAAGAGCCTTCACACAGTCACAGGCTTGTTTTAATTTATAGATTTTATTATCAAAAGTGCAAAGATATTGACAGGCATGCAGAAATAATTATGAAAAATCTTTCTCACATGGAATTTGCATTATTGACCAATTACCATGTAAATACTTTAATTGAAACAATTACCAGTGGAAACTATAAAAGCCCAACATTGCTGAGATTGACTATTAATTTGTTTAAACAATGCTTGCTTGCATAATGTTTGTGGTGTATGCTACAGCATATTGGGAGCTAAGGAGGTCAACAGCAAATTATATTCTAGGGTACTGTTTGATCAAGACCTGGGATGTATTTATGTATCATTCATAATGGCTAGAATAGTCTCAGTAATAACTAATGGTATTACTCAGTAATATGCATTACTCACAGCTATTTATCAAATGTATGGAATATACGGGGAATATGCAATGAATAGATAAGAAAAGAAGTGAACCTAGAATAAACTACTGATTTTTAAAATATAAAATTGGGCTATATATTATGTGTAATCGGGTGATAGGTGTACCATATTTGACCTGTGGCAAGAAAGAATTTTCAGTATTTGATAATATTTTATGTATTCATTAATCAATAAATTACACACATCTCAAATATCATAGGAAAATACACTATGTCTCCCCCCAAAAGGAAGAATTTGTATTAGGTTTTATTATTTTATAATAGATTTCAAATTTCTTTTTTTTTTATTAAGTCATTTGTACATAGATCATAAATACATTTATGCCATTATGGAATTCAATGTGTTGATTATTTGTACAAATTGGAGTGCTTACATCCTACTAAACAACATAGCCTTCACCTCATTTACCCAATTACATCGTTAAGACATTTGTGTCCTACACCTGATAGATCCAACTTGTACTTGCAATATGCTCCATAGGTGTGGTCCCCCTACTAACCCTCCCTCTATCGACCCACCCCCTTCCTTCCTAAGGCTATAGTTGTGTTTCATTTTTCATATGCAAGTGTGAGTTATTATAATTTGGTTTCACAGTAGTACTGAATACATTGGATATTTTTTTTTCCATTTCTGAGATACTTTACTAAGAAGAGTATTTTCCAGCTCCATCCATGTAAACATAAAAGAGTTAAGGTCTCCATTTTTTTAATGCTGCATAGTATTCCATGGTGTACATATACCACAATTTATTAATCAATTTAATAATTGAATTTATTAATCAATTCATGGGTTGATGGGCACTTAGGGTTCTTCCATGACTTGGCAATTATGAATTGAGCTACAATGAACAATCTAGTGGAAATATCTTTGTTGCCAAATGATTTTTTTTGTCTTTTGGATATACACCTAGAAGAGGAAAATTCTCATCATTTTAAATTCTATGTCAATACCAATGGATCCCAAATAGATAGCTTTCTCTAGACCACTAATCTAAGTTCAGATCTATATGAGGTCAGGCAATTAAATTCATGAACTCATCCTAGAAAAAGTTCTACATACCTCATTGTTGAATATCATTACGGTCCCCTGTGAAGTATTCCCCTTGGGATATTATGCACTGATGCCAGTGTCTAGACCACCTTTCAAAGCAGTTTTGGAACTCATTTTCTGGATATTCACCAAAGCTGTCATTATATGAGGTATGACAATTAAGTTGGTGAACTCATCCTAGAAAAAGTAGAGAAGGGAAAGATGAAGCATGAAGATGAAAACCAGATGATTAGCTAAAATTTTAAGGTTCTTAGACAGATAAATGCCTTCCTCTTCAGCCTGGGATAAAGGTAAGATTTCATTTTATAGAAACACTAAATCAGAGACATGAGACAATAAGTACAGTAGAAAGCAAGTTTAAGTATACAAACTGAGCCAAATGAAAATTAGTAAGTTTACAGGCTGAACTGGAGGCCATCAGCTGCCTTCGCCAGCTCAATATATGAATATTCACAACCAGATTGACACTTCTGGAAAGATTTATAGGAACTAATATTCGAGGATTATACAATAAAATGCTCTAATCTTCACATAAACAACCTAGAATGAAGCCTAATTGCCAATAAGCCATACCCTAATACAGAGTCTATTACTTCTAATATTTCCAGACACCAAGGAGTACCAAGCACTCGAAGACAGTATATAGCATGAAAGACAGAATCAACAACATGAAAGAGAATAAAATATTGTTAAAATACTAGCATTGAAGAGATAAAAGGAGATATTTTATCCTTTGGTAAAAGGATATTTTATGGTATTATATAAAAAGTTAGAGAATAAGAAAATGTTATCAGAAATTAAATAAGAAAATAAGTTAGCTGAGATTAAAATTGTTACAGAAGAGTTGGAGATAAAGTCAAGGAACAAATTAAAAGACAAAATATTAAAATAAGAGGGAAACAGTAATCATAGGATTAATTTAGGAAGCCTACTATCGACAAATAGAAGTTCTATAAAGTGACAATACAGGAAACTGGAGGGAAAGAAATTATCAAGAAATAAGATTAGAAAACATTTCAGATTAGAAATATGAGGTATCTAAGCTAAAAGTGCCTATTCATCATAAGAAAAAAATAAATTTTAAAAAGATCTCCACCAAGGCAGGATAATTTAGAATACTGAGGATAAAATTAGAATATGAAAGTGTCCAGAAAGACCAAAAGATTAAACTATGTCACAAACTAAGAAATAAAAATTATAATGACATTATCTTCTCAAAATCTAGGAAAGAATGACACAATGCCTGCAAATTTTCAAGGAAAAGTTATTTTCAATGTAGAATTTTATATCTAGACAAACCCTGTAAAGTATAAAAACAGGATAAAGATATTTTCAGGTAAACATGAATTCCAAATGTTTACCCTCCTTGAACTTATTTTCAGAGGCTATAGGAAGATACTTAATACCAAAAATGAGGGAATAAACCAAAAAATATTAAAACTATACCAAGAAAAAATATATCCAACATAGGAGAGGCAAGATTATTTCCCAGGATGATAAACAAAAGGAAAACCTAGTTTTAAAAAAAAAAAATAACAAATTGCAAACTGTTAAGCATAAAAAATAATTTAAAGCTTTTATGTATGTTATCCGAACATATGTACTAATTTTAACTCTTATCAGAACTAAAGATACATACCCATTAGGAAAATAATCACTTTATCTCTAAAAGTGTTAGACTGTATTTGCAAGGTAATTGGGGGTTCTCATGTGCAGTAGGAACAATTATAAATTGACTCCCCCCAGTTCTAAATTTAGAATTTAGAACAATTCTATATTGTCTCCCCCTGGTGTACACATCCTCTATAATCCTCTCCCCTTGAGTGTAGATAAGACTTGTGAATACGATGAGTTTCCTCTCTTGTGATTATTTTGTTTTATGTGGCAAAAAAGAGGGAATTTTATAAATGTAACTCAAGTACTTAACCTTGAGTTAATCAGGAGAATTTTGTGTGGGTGGGTCTGATCTAATCAAACCAGCCATTTAAAATACTGTCCAGGCATTCCTAAAAAACAGATTGGAAGTTAAACATAAATTCTCTTTTATTCCGTAAAGAAAACAATGATATTGTGAACTTGTCTATTAAGAAAACCATGTAGCAAAAACCTGGGGATAATCTCTAGCAACTGAGAGCTATTCCCCACCCATAGTCAGAAAGAAAATTGGAACTCCAGTCCTACAGCTATAAGAAAGCGAACTCTACTAACAACCAGAGCACTAACAAGAGGATCTCAAGCTTCAGATGAGATTACAGCCCCAACTCATAATCTGCTGAGGTTCTGAGCAGAGGATTCATTTAAGCCATACCCAGACTCTTGACTCACAGAAAAGCTGAGATAGGAAATATATGTTGTTTTAAACCCCGGAGTTTAGGATGAATCATTAACTTAGCAATTTATCATCTTATTTATCATCTCAGTTGACTGAGTTCGGAGTTGACTTAGCAACAAGAGATTTCTCTGCCTTAAAATCTAGGGATGAAAACATCTAAGCCAAATCCTCTTTCTACTATAATCATCATCTTGAGCCTCTGTGTTCCTATGTTATAGAAAGTAAAAATTAAAAGAATCCACATCTATCAGTTTGAGTCATCCCACACAGTTCGCACACCATTTGTTTCATTCAATTCAGTGACTGCTTTATTGATTCTGAACTCTTTTCTTATTTTCCCATGCCAAAGTAACCTATATGTCTATTTTTATGCAATAAAATAGTGTCTGAGTGAGGATTGCATAGTTTTCACAGTTTATACTGCCTTGTGGTCATGCTGAGAGAGGATACCCAGGAAAAGTGGGGTCTGAGAGAAAAGAGGTCTTCTCATGGAGACCCCAAGAACACACCTGCAATATCATCCCAGTGGTGACTCAGCTTTTAAGAATTTGTAGAAACTTAACTTCCTGGGACCTGGAAGTTAACACTTCTGTAAAAGTCCTGGTTCTGTAAAAGCCTGAGCCTGCCTTCTCCAGGTAGATTCAAACTGACCAATGAGAAAGGTGCCTGTAGACAAAGAGCCCTTGACTGGAGAAAAAAGTGAAAACACAGAGCCAGGTGGAGAGTGTGGCCATTTTGAACGTGAGTCTGCCATGGCTCTGCCAGCTGGAATAAAGCCCTTCCTCCATACCTTGGGTGTTATTTCTCTCCACGACATATTCACTGAGAAGAGTAGAATAATTTAAAGTTATAAGATGGGGGGGTGTAACTGGTGGTGTCCAGCTTAGAGAAGATCCAAGATGGTGGAATCCAGACGCAAGGTGGAAGGATCAACATTAAACTGAAGCAATGAGCAGACAAATGAATGTTGTGAAGCTTCTTGTTGAAAGACCTCTAACTTCCGGCGGTGCCTGTGGCTCAGAGGGGTAGAGCACCCCCATATACCAGAGGTGGTGGATTCAAACCCAGCCCCAGCCAAAAACTGCAAAAAAATAAAATAAAATAATAATAAAGATCTCTAACTTCTCTTTGAAGTTGGAGACTGCCTTATCTTCTCAGAATACTGGAATCTGAAAGAAAATGGCAAATGGCTTTTTGAGGAAATTATAGAAAACACTAACTGGAGAAATATAGAAAGAATAAGAGACAGGAGAGAGGGTCTAGTAAAATACTAGGGTACGTGGGGATCATTGTTTAACTTCTACGTATGTCTGTGTATGTATTTGTGGGACCTGGGCCCTGCTTTGTTAAACTGTGAATATGGGCAGAGAGGACAGTATGCCAGTTTTTGTTCTTGGTCTTTGAGGCACCACATATTTCTAGTCAGCAGCTCTAGGAGTTTCTGGCCTCAACTGGAAAAAGAACGTGCCTCAGGCAGTTCCGGCTCCTTCACCTTAGGCCTCAGAAGAAGAAATGGGAGATGAACCAAAAGCTGGAGCCAAGCCCAGCCACCTAGAGAACTGTCCAAACTGACTGATACGAGTGTCAACAGTGAACTCACATTAACACCCGGGAGACCTGTGTGAATTTTATCTGGCAAGGATCAATAATTCAGTGGACTAGAAGCAGAGAAGTGCATAGTTGAGTTGGTCCAGGGGCAGAGTTTTGCTATGGTGAATCTGAAAGAAAAATCAGAATTGGGGGTCATGGCAAAGAGCTTTTGAAATGGTAAATGTTTGGGTCTTGGTTGAACTGAAAAAGAAGTGAAAGCAGAAGTGAATCATAGGTTAAGAAAAGAGAGGTCTACACCAAGCTGTTTTTACTTCAAAAGAAATTCTTACTCATTAGAAAGCCAACAGGATTTGTTAAGTTCCAGTTTCTTTATTGATTCGCACATTTCTTAATTTTCTTCTTTTCAATCTTTATTTTCTCAGCTCCAGCATTTATTGGCTATTTGACATTAAGATATAAAGAGGAGAATCATCCTTGAACTTGCATTGTAGACCAGATGATAGACAAATATAAAAGCAACCCTATTTTAATGATTGTGGGTTAGTGCATTTTCAACAGATAACCACATGATATCTAATTCTCTACATGCTCTGGTATGATAGGACCCTGCTATACTCCATAAATAAATTGAGTCTATGGACCTTATCCTTGATTCTCTGTGGATTTTTGATTGCTTTGATAAATAGATTATGATGGAAATGTTATGTGACTTGGAACACTGTCCCTCCTGACGTTCCCTCGCAGAACGCCCCATCTTGGAACTTAGCCACCAAGTTAGGAAAACTTAAGAGGTTACACGGAGGGGTTCTGGATAAACTATCCAAAGAAAACCCAGCTTTTAAGTTGATTACAGTTCAAGAGCCAGTCATGTAACTGAAGAAGTCTGCAGAGGATTCCAGCCCCTCAGACATTTTAATCTTCTAAGCAAGATCCCAGGCATTGTGGAGCAGACCAAGCCATTTGTCTGTACACTGACCAAATTCCCATCCCGCAGAATTCACAAGCATAATAAGATGGTGATTGTTTCATTCTACTAAGTTTGGGATGGGTTTTTGCAGACTGGAGTAATGTGATATTTGCTAGCATAAAAGTTTGTGCACAGCACTTGGACAGAAGTTGAGATGACAATGGATCACTCTAACTGGAAGAATGCATGTGATAATCCAGGGAGACTTAGAGAGTGAAAGAGATAGCGGAAGATCTCAGAAAACACCAAAACCATATAAAGCACTTAGTAAGTATATTTTATCACCACTCGATTAGTTTCCTGAGGCTGCCATAAAACATTACTGTAAACTTGGTGTATTAAAACAGCAGAAATGTATTATCTTATAACTCTGGAGACCAGAAGTCTGATGTTAGTATCACTGGCTTAAAATTAAGGTGTTGTACAGCCACACTTGCTCCTTTTAGCTCCTGTGGCTGCTGGCAATCCTTGGCTGTGGCTACCTATCCAGGGTCAAGGCCAGCATCTTCACTTGGCCTGTTCTTCTGTTGTTTGTTATCAGATCTCCCTCTTCCGCCCTCTTATAGGAATATATGTAACTACATTTAGAGCCCACCATGATATTTCAGGATACTCTCTCCATCTCAAGATTCTTAATCACATCTACAAACACCCTGTTTTCATACAAGGTAACACTGACAAGTTCTAGGAATTAGAACCTGACATCTTTGAGGACCATTATTCAATCAACCACAACCACTTTTAGGGTGAAATTTCTTTATTCTCTTTAAAAAATTCAATATTAACCATATAATTCAAGAGTTAATCTTTTGTAATTAACCAAAAATCAAAAGGCATTTTTTTATTAGTGAATGTGTGTTTCCCTCAGCTAAAGTTTTATGCTCCAGTAACTCAAGTATCCCCAATATGTTCTTCAACTTCCAGCAAATGATAGGGTTGTAAAGCAAATATTGAGGTTACCCTGATTGCAATTATTGGAAGAAATACACTAAGTCATATGTTTTTTTCCTCATTATTCAATATGTCATTCCATGTTTGAAAATAGGAATCAGGCATTCTAAATTTTTATAATGGAATAATGCCTCAAACACAAAATGTCTAAAATTATCCTGAACTAAAACCCAGCAAGATATTTTATTAGGGTGGATATTATGCCCATATCTATACTTGCTTTGTCATTATTGCTGTTGTTACTACTACTACTACTATTTCAAATAATTATTCTACACTAAGATTTAAGAAGTTTTGGTAAAAAGTGGAGTCCTGCTTTGTAATTAAAACCAAATAGTATGTGCCAAGCAAGATCCACAAGGCTGATCCATCTTTGGAAGCCATTTCACCATAAGCACTGTCTCCATGCTTTTCTGTAGCTGTAACCAATCCATGAATTAAAAAGTAATCAATGGTTTTCTGACTCCTAAACTTGGAAAAATCCAAGTATAATGAGTATAAGACAGAATCTCCAAAATGGAACCTGCCTTAGTGATTAAAACAAGGTGGTGCTAGGGAAAAATTTAAACACCAAATGTGTAGGAATGCTGTGACACTTCTTTGTATTTCTAGAGTTTCTTATTATTTCTTCTATGGTGGAGTTCAATCCTAGCCAAATAAAGAATAAACTTGAAACTTCCAGACCTTCCTTTTTCTCATTCTCTGTCTCCCAACAACATAGATTTATGTTTTTTTCTGAGAGTCTTACCGATTTTGTAGGGAATAATGTGTGCTTCACTGGAAAATCATGTATTTCTATAACTCACTCTTCTGTATTATCAGATTCTGATTCAATGGGAGCTATTTTACAAATTTTCTAGCGGTAAATAACTGATAGGAATACAAAATCATTTTTGTCTATACACAGGCAAATAATGTTCAATATAGGCAAGAAAACTAAAATCAATCACTTTACAACTGTGACAATTAATAAAAGAGAGAATTGAAAGTTACCATTATAAATTACTGAGCCTGATGAAACTATAGACTACCTGATATTTTAACTTAGAGCTATTCTCATTCACCTTCATTTCCTAGCTCAGTACCATGGTAACCAGAAGTTGACAACATTACTGAAAATGGAGAACTCTGGCCCTTTTTTTTTTTTTTTTACTTTTATTAAAACCTTCATCCCTCCCCCTCCCACCCAAAATAGTCAATATTCAGTCTGGAATTGCAGTTCCCTTGAAAAACTGTATTCTTACAATGTGTTAGCTATTTGATTTGACTCAAACATTAATTTAGCAGGGTGGGAAAAGGCTTACCCTTTGAGTATTACCAAAACAATACAAAATTTCTGGCAGAAGCTGCTGAAGTTTGTCATTTCAACTATGGCAAATAAGAACATGGCCAGGAATTTTTAAGAAAATGACACTGAACTGAACTTTGAAAAGCTCCAACATATTCCTGAGGATATAGAAAGCCATTGCATTCCCAAGGCTGCCTGCTTGATCAGGAAATATAAGGAAAAGAAGAAAGTGCCAGTCACTTACCTGAAGCTGGTGTTGAGTCCCCATCCTACACAACAGGAATTGAAAACTCTTGTCTTGTAAACTGCATACAGCTTGAAGGAATCTCTTTTCACACAGATTTCTGTGCCAAAGTAAAAGACATACATGGAAAGTATTTAAGAAAAATGTCTGACCACTCAGAGGTTGCACTAACTCCTTTATCCTGATTCAGGTGTGGCTTTCAGGAAGTAAAGATTAAAAACAAAAACAATAATTTTTGTTTTTTAACCAGCAAGAGAACTCAGTTGCCATATACTACCAGGAATATATGCAATTAGTCCAGAAATCTCACTAAATAACAAGAAAATCTGATTCCAGATTACATAAAAATGTTCAATTTTCAACAAACTAAATCAGGAGACATGCAAAAAATAAATTAAATATCAAAATATGCCATATACAAAGGAGATAATGGAAGTCAAAATAAAATTTCCCCAAGAGAGCCCAGACTTTGGTCAAACACTTCTGATCAGCTATTACAAAATGTTTAAGAACTAGAAGTCATGCCTATAGCAATAATATCTTACCAAATAGGGGATATTGGCTAGAATTGAGGTAAAAGTTATAAAAAGGAACAAAATATAGATTGGAAGTAAGGAAACTGAAACAGAAAATTCTCTACCGTTGTTCAAAAACAGATGTGTGCTCTCAGAAGAAAGAATCACCAAAATTTAAGACAGGCAAATAGAAATTATCTAGTATAAAAAAAGAAAAAGAAGAGACTGATAAAAAATATAAAATACTACCAGACCTGTGGGGAGACTAGCAACATTCCAACATACATGTAATGGGGGTCCCAAAAAGAGAGAACAAAGTAGATGAGTAGAAAAATACTTGAAGAAATAATAGCCCTAAACTTACCAAATTTGATAAAAAATATGAATCTATACATCCAAGATGCTCAATGACCCTAAGTTCAACAAAGTGAAAGATATCCAAACCTGGACACATCATCATAAAACTGATAAAAGTCAAAGGCAAGGAGAAAATCTTAAAACCAGGGAGAGAAAAGTGAGTAGCATTCCATCAGAAACCACGGAGCCTGGAAGAGAGGGGGATAACATCTTCAAAGTTTTTTGTTGTTATTGTTGTTTTGAGACAGAATATCACTTTGTTAACCTGGGTAGTGTCACAGCATCATAGCTCACAGCATCCTCAAACTCTTGGGTTCAAGCAATCCTCTTGTCTCAGCCACCCGAGTAGCTGGGACTACAAGCACCTGCCACAACACCCTGTTAATTTTAGAGACAGGGTCTTACTCTTGCTCAGGCAGGTCTGGAACTCCTGAGCTCAGACAACCCACCATCCTAGGCCTTGGGATTACAAATGTGAGCCTCTGTGCCTTGGCCCCCATCTTCAAATTATTGAAGGAAAAATATTATTAACCAGCAATTCTGCATTCAGTTAAATTCTCCCAAAATGAAGGAGAAATTAAATCATTTCTAGGTAAACAAAAATTTAAGGGAATATTGCCAGCAGTCCTACCCTACAAGAAATACTAAAGTCAGCCCTTAAATTTGACATAAAAGACACTACCTGGTAATTGAATCCACCTGAAGAAATGAACACTGATAAAGCACATTGTGAAAAACAATATAGATTATATAGATTTTCGTTTGCAATTGTCTTCTTCTGTTTAAAAAGACAGCTGCATAAACAATATTATAAAACTGTGTTTTTAGACTTAGATAATCCAGAAATGTCATTTGTAGGGAAAAATGCTACAAAGAAAACAAAAGAGATGGAGAAGCAAAGTGTTTGTATTTTATTAAAAGAAAATTGGTATTCATCAAAACTAGATTGTTTCAAGTTCAGGCGCCAGTTGTAATTCCCAAAGCAACCACTAAAAATATCATTTAAAACAAATGTAGTAAAAGAAATAATAAGGGAATTACCAATGTTCACTAGGAAATATCTATTGATGAACAGAAAAGACGTCAGACATGCAAAAAAATGTAGCAAACCTGTAGAAAATAGTACAATGGCAGACTTAAAACCCCTGATAGTGAAAAACGTTAAATGTGAATTGATTAAGCATCTCATTTCAAAAGACAGAGGTCAGAGGAATAGATTTTTAAAAAATCATAATACAGCTACATGCTGTCTAAAAGTGACACATTTTCAATTAAAAATTCAAGTAAGGACTTGCTCTGCTGACTGTCAGCGTGAAGCGTGGTCTGCTTTTCCAAGCTCTGGGCTGAACCCACACTGACAAAGAATTTGATGAACTATGTTTTGAATTTAGTTTGGAACTTGATGAAATTACTTCTGAAAGGGAAATAATCACTAAGAAACACGGTAATATAAAAGCATGGGGGGCTTCCAATACCATTCTTTACAAAATTGATGTCCCTGCCAACAGATCCTATCTCTTGTATCTGGAAGGATTGGTTCAAGAACTTCAGGTCTGCAAAGAATGGATAAAGGGACCAGTATACAAATGCCTAATGCCTAATGGACAAATCCAGAAATTGATTATCAGAGAAGAGACAGCTATAGTATGTCCTTTTGCTGTGGCAGTGGTTCTAAAATTTACTAAAGATCGATATGACAGCTTCGCCTAACCTCAAGAGAAATTTCATCACAATATTTGCAGGAAGAGAGTACTGGTTGCTACTGGCACCCATGATTTGGACACTTCATCAGGCCCATTTACTCACACCATGAAGCACCCTTCAGGTATCAAATTCAGGGCAAATAGCATACAGCCTGTGAATATATAAGACTGACAACCCCCTTAAACATTATTTGCATATCATTGAAAACAAATCCTTGATCTATGGTAGCAATGGTGTCGTCTTTTCAATGCTTCCAATCATCAGTGGGAATCGTTCCAAAATAACAATAAATACTAGAAATGTATTTACTGAATGCACAGGAACTGTCTTTACTAAGGCAAAAATAGTTCTTGATGTTATTGTCACCATGTTCAGTGAATATTCTGAGAATCAATTTACAGTCCAAGAAGTTTTTCCTAATGGAAAGTCATATACCTTTTCAGAACTAGCTTACCAAGAGGAGATGGTGAGAGCTAATCTAATTAACAAAAAAACTGGAATTAGAGAAACTCCAGAAAATCTTGCTAAGCTTCTGAGCAGGATGTTTTTAAAGTCAGAAGTCATACATGGCGAGAACCAAATTGAGATTGAAATCTCTCTGACCAGAGCTCACATTATCTATGCATGTGATATTGTAGAAGATGCAGCTATTGCTTAAGGATATAACAACATCCAGATGACTCTCCTACAAACGTATGTAATAGCTAATCAATTTCCTCTTACTAAGCTCACCGAACTCAGGCATGACATGGCAACCACTGGCCTCACTGAAGCTCTTACCTTTGCTCTGTGCTCCCACGAAGATATTGCTGATAAACTTGACTTGGATATCTATGCATCAAAGGCAGTCCACACAAGTAATCCGAAAACAGATGAGTTTTAGGTGGCATGCCCTACCTTTCTTCCTGGCCTCCTAAAAACCATAGCAACAAAATCAGAAGATGCCCCTTTCTTTGAAACTGTTTGAAATATGACAGTATAGTAAAAGATTCTAGCAAAGGTGTAGATGCAAAAAATTACAAGCATCTGTGCTGTTTATTACAAGAATCCTGGGTTTGCGATAACCCATAATAGAATTATGCAGCTGCTTGATGGGTGTCCTGATGAAGGTAAAGGGGATATGTGATCAAGGTAGCAGAAGGCCCTTCCTGGATGCTGAGATCTTTGCCAGGGGTCAAAGCATCTGGACGCTTGGGGTCCTTCCTCCTGATGGACAGAGAGACGTAAAATTAGACTCAGTGGAAATCAAGCAGCAGGAAGAGGGAAGGAGGACGTGGCTGGGGAACAGGAATGGGGAGTGACGGCCAGCGGCTATGGATTGGGGTTTCCTTGACAGGTTTTGAGAATGTCCTCAGATTAGATCGTGGTGATGGCTGCACAAATTGAAAACAGCTAAACTGAAAGACAAACAAGTAAGTTTAATTTGTAGTAAATAACAGCGAAAATAATAACAAAGGCTTGCAGAAACTCAGGCCAATACTGTAACATTTTAAGCATCTCTAGGAAAGGCAAATACTAGATTTCAGGGCTTGAAGGGTGAAATAATTTACTACGGCTCCAAACTCATAGATAAATCTAAAATTTCCAAATAAATCTAACTTGATAATTCCAGCTCTCTCAACCTGGCAAGATCCTCCTGAGATCCTTCATTCACACCTCCGCCGTATAACATCAAGTCCAGATGAGTGAGCTATTTTCAGTGCCGCGTTTAAAACCACATAAGAAACCATTTCACAAATTCTTTCAGTTAATAGTTACTCGATCCTGGGTCAGATGCTGAGTGACAAAGGGCCTTTATAATCATGACAGTGAGCACTCCGATAAGTAGCTGTTGGTAAGAGATGATAGTAGGCAATGGAGGAATAAGGACGGCTGAATTCCCCAGGGGAGACCTGGCAGGGACAGTGAAGGAGACCCAGAAGCACAGCCAAGAGCAGGCAAAAAGATGACTGGGGCAAGGGATGGCTAAAATAGAATAGTGACAGATGAAAGGGCGGAGGAACTTGATGGGCTGAAAAGTTTAAAGAACGGAAAGGGAGAAATAGAAAAATGAAATCAGGAAAACTAGGAGAACAAAGAGGTGTGGGGGCTTTTTCTTTCTTTTGACGAAGTAAAACATTTTAGAGCTGCCATTTTTGTTTGTTCAACCAGAATAAGCAGTGTGCTATGGAATGAATGTCTGTGTTTCCCTCTCCCCTGTTCCTTTCGTAAAGCCCTGCTGTGCTAGTACTGTGTACTGGGGAAGTGGTGCTTTGGGACGGCAAATAGCTTAATGAAGGTGGAAGCCTTACAATGGGATTATGTTCACATAAGAAGAAGAAGAGACCGACTACTCTCTCTCTCTCCTCTCCATCACAGGAGGATACAAGAAAACATCTTATCACCATCTGCAAACAAGGAAGCAGGCACTCTCCAGACAATGGATTTATAGGCAACCTTGACCTTGGACTGCCCAGCCTCCAGAACTGGGGGAAATAAGTGTTATTCAAGCCACCTAAGGTATATCTGTAAGTGGTATAGACAAGTATAGACAGACCTGTGTCTACTGTGTATTTTGTTATAACAGGCCCAGCCCAAACTAAGATGGGATGCTTTAGAATGAAATACTTGACAACAATGTAACCTAAAAATTTGTACCCTCATATTAATTTGAAATTTTAAAAAAATTAAAAAGAAATACTTAAAATTCTGGGAAAATACATAGAAAAATTGGGTTCATGGATAAGAGATGTACAATCTTCTATAATCCCGGAATAGCAGAGGTACATTTCTTGCTATTTTTCTCATGAATTAGCTAAGAAATAAGCATAAGTGATTTTCTTTTACCCAATTCATAATGAATATTAGTAGCAAAAATGGCACAAAATAAAACAAAAATTGCACGTAGTAAAATTTGTTGTTGGCTAAAAATTGACAGAAGCAAAACTGTTTAAGAAAATTTCTATCTGAAGCATTCGATTTAGAATAAGTGGACTTACTAGATTTAATGTCTGCACAACAAAATTTTCAACTGCAAATGCTAGAAATATTAATGTGAACTTAGAAACGATTAGGTTTTTTTTCGTAAAAAATTTTACATGGACAATGATTCCAATCAGAATAATTTTAGCAAAATAAAAGTCAGTGTTACGGTAGGGGTAGGAGTTAGTGTGCTAGGCAGAAAGTCGGTTAAGGAATTAAATTGGCTTAATAGGAAAAAAGAAAAAAATCTTCCCAGGACTGACTTCTTTTATACATGTGCGTCTCTCCACATGCTCTGGAGACATTTCTGAACACGTGGATGCTGACACCTGACGAGCTCCACTGTGTTGGTTTCTGAGGAAGCTTTATTCAGTTGCCCTTCTGATAAACAGTAGAAGTCCAAGAGAATAAGCAGCCCATAGTCTCTGGGCGTGGCATGAGGGGGGGAGCAGATGATGGAATAGTTTTTTTTTTTTTTTTGCCTCTAATTTTTTTATGACTAATATAAGCGGTTCTGTTTTGAAAGCACGGGGATCTGGCTTCGTTCTGGTTTAGATATTCAGAACACAGTGTACTTTTTTCCCCAGAGCCAAGTTCTGAGAACTATCTCAAGGATCATTTTTACAGACAGAAGCAAGTCAGGAATAGTTCAGAGTGACCATGGAGCTTGCCAAAGGCCTGAAAAAAAATCGAAGTGGTGTAATTACACTCAGAGAGTGGAGCTGAGAGGTCTTTAAACGTTAACGCGGGAGGCTATTCCTTTTCTTTAAGATTTCCCTGCAGAGGGGTTACCACCAAAGAAAGACTCATGTCTCTTGCTCATTTCCCTCCCTACGACTTCTCTGGGCATGTGGTAAAATGAAAGAAGAAACTGCAAACTCTCTCTGGAAACCAATCTACCTTCAGGGAAGACGTCTATCTGTTTCCCATTGCTATGAAATGAACAGGGGCACACTTCCCTACCCTACTGGTTTTGTGTCAGTAACCTTAAGATTCTTTTTCCACCTCTGCCAGGAGCAGGTGGATAAATCTGTCTCATCCTGTTTTGTTTTTTTTTTTAAGATGAGGTCAATTTAAGGACTTAAATGAAAAGGAAAAAATGAAATTTGCTGATGAAAGAGAAGGAACGTCACTCCATTTTGTAGGGACATTCTCAGAAGATGGCATTTATCACACACCACATTCAAATGTACCAGGAGGCTGAAACTTTCACAGATACTGAGCAATAGGCATTTGAGAACTTAGTCTCTTTGGCTACTAGAACATGCCTAGCAGCCATTATCTGCTAATGCTGAAAAAAGGGAAGGTTGGGGCAGGGCCTGTGGCTCAAAAAGGTAGGGTGCCGGCCCCATATGCCGGAGGTGGTGGGTTCAAATCCAGCCATGGCCAAAAAAAAAAAGAAGAAGAAAGGCAAGGCTAACATATGAAAATAGAGCCAGTGGGAAGATGGCTGCCACCCCTCCATGGGCCCTTTTCTGTGAGCCATCGTTTCTGGCCTGCCTACCCTTGCAACCCTACTCTGGATTCTTAGGTCCCTGGTAACCAGCCCCCCTCCTAGATGGAAATATTTCCAATCATTATTACTGGCTTTTTGCCTTCATGTTTCCCAGACTTCCAGCAAAGATTCTTGTCACTGCCAAAATTATAAGGATTAAGTAAGATCATGAACGTAGGAAGTCCTGAGGAAATAATGGCAGATCCTGAGGATGTTGCCTCATCCCCAAAACTTAAGTCAAGCTACTTTTCTAAACTAGGGGGGCAGGTGGCCTTGGAGGAAGACCAAGATAGGCCAGACAAGAAG
>CAUYQV010128371.1:0-19037 GCA_963574575.1 Galagoides demidoff | reverse complement strand
GTAGAGTGCCATGGCATCACAGCTCATAGCAACCTCCAACTCCTGGGCTCAAGCGAGTCTCCTGCCTCCGCCTCCCAAGTAGCTGGGACCACAGGCGCCTGCCACAACGCCTGGCCATTTTTTTGGTTGCAGCCATCATTGTTGTTTGGCGGGCCCAGGCTGGGGATTCGAACCCGCCACCTTAGGTGTACGTGGCTGGCGCCTTAGCTGATTGAGCCACAGGCGCCAAGCCAATTTTTAATATTTTTAATAGAGATGGGGGTCTCACTCTTGCTCAGGCTAGTCTGTAACTCGAGCTCCTGAGCTCAAGCTATCCTCCTGCTTCAGCCTCCCAAAGTGCTAGGATTATAGATGCGAGCCACCATACCCAGCCAGTCGTTTATTTTATTTTGTTTTGAGAAGGAGCCTCAAGCTATCCCTCTGGGTAGAGTGCCATGGCATCACAGCTCATAGCAACCTCCAACTCCTGGGCTCAAGCGAGTCTCCC
Organism: Galagoides demidoff; assembly: GCA_963574575.1. NCBI lineage: Eukaryota > Metazoa > Chordata > Mammalia > Primates > Galagidae > Galagoides > Galagoides demidoff. The sequence continues at coordinate 18,550 of CAUYQV010128371.1, read as the reverse complement.
GCCTCTGCCTCCCAAGTAGCTGGGACCACAGGTGCCCGCCACAACGCCTGGCCATTTTTTGGTTGCAGCCATCATTGTTGTTTGGCGGGCTGGGGCTGGGGATTGGAACCCGCCACCTTAGGTGTATGTGGCTGGCGCCTTAGCTGACTGAGCCACAGGCGCCGAGCCTATTTTTATTTTTTATGAGACAGAGTCTCCCTTTGTCACCATAGTGTCATAGCTCGCAACAAACTCAAACTCTTAGGCTCAAGTGATCCTCTTGCCTCAGCCTCCCAAATAGCTGGGACTACAGGTACCTGCCACAATACCTGAGCTATTTTTGGAGGCAGGGTCTCACTCTTGCTCAGGCTGGTCTCGAACTCCTGAGCTCATGCAATCCACCTGCCTCAGCTTCCCAGTTTTAGGATTATAGGCATGAGCCACTAAACCAGGCCCCAGTAGTTTCTTTTACATTTAAATGCATACTTATCATAGGATCCAGAAATCACATTCCTAGATATCTACCCAAGAGAAATGAAAACAATATGCACATAGAGGCCGGGCATGGTGAATCTAGTCTAAGACCTAGGGGTTCATGCAAATTCCCAGAGTACTTTTTGAAGGCACAGGTGTGCAGGTCCTTAGATTCTGGACCTAGGTTCCAATTTGAACAATTATATTCTCATCCCTTAGTACCCCATCCTGTTTCTGATGGATACAGAATTCTTATTCACTTCCTGTACTAAACCGTTGTATAGGGTTGCTGTGCAGCTGTTAAACAGCTGGCACATTCCTCTCCATACCAAGCCTCTAAAGCACTATTGGATAAAAGGCATTATGTAAACATATTTTATTGTCAAGTATTGGTTGCTTTTTCACTTAGTAGAAGGTTTTTTGAAGTTTTAACTATTAAATCCAAATCTATACTCCACAGCACATCAACATTTAATTTCTTCCCATACCTACTCTACAACCTCCTCTGAACAAGGCTCTTACCACAAGGGTCCGTAGACAGAGTGTCCCTGCAGGAGCACGAGGGTCCAAAGCAGCCACCAGATCCCATACTTTAATTTTCCTAAAGATCAAGAAGGGGACAAAAATCTCAGGTTAAGTGCAAAACTAAGAGAACACAGGGGAAAACAGCAAAAAACCATCGCAATACACATGGATGGTGAATATAGTTTATATGATAAATCCAGCTCATAAGGAATATATATAAACTTTTTTGTTTTCTAGACTTGGTTCTTGCATTCATTCTTGGGTAGAGGTTATTGGTCTTAACAGGGGAAAATGTACATAATTAACCTAAAAATGAGAAACAGGTTAGCTTTAATGAAACTGAAAATAATGGTAAAGTTACACCATACTTTTGGGTCAAGAGGAGCTCTTGTACATTAGAACTCTTAATTATAGAAATCTAGAACAATGAGGCATCCTTTTTCTGGTCAGTTCTAAGAATGGCCCAAGTCACACATACCAGAGGGCTGAGGTCCATTCAAGAGCGCTGGAGTTTAAGCAAACCCACATATTTTGATTTAAGGAAGAAAATCCTAGCCATTTCAAAAATAAATTATAGGTTGGGCTCAGAGGCTCACACCTGTAATCCTAGCACTCTGGGAAGCTGAAGTGGATTGCCTGAGCTAAGGAATTCACAAGATTAGCCTGAGCCAAGAGAGACCTCGTCTACTAAAAAGACAAAAACAAGCCAGTCGTGGTGGCATATACCTGTAGTCCCAACTACTTGGAAGGCTGAGGCAAGAGGATTGTTCAAGCCCAAGTTTGAGAGCATGCTGTGAGCTATGACAATGCCATAGCACTCTACCCAGGGTGATAAAGTGAGACTGTCTATAAAACCCCCCAAATTTATCTCCTCAAGTATATTGCAGACAAATCCTAAGAAAGGTAGGTACAGATGAAAGACAAGGCAATGAGAAAATACAGTCCTGACCTAGCTGGAACATGTCATCACACCCCAATTTTCTAAGGGCATGACAAGGATGGCTGACTCAAATAGAAAGTGAGTTGTCTACACTTCCTGCTGCTTGAGTTGGCTTAATATATTAATATAGTTAGGTCATAAACTAAGATAATGTTGTAAGGAGTTTCTGATATTTATTAATGAAAAACTGTCAGTATCTGAACTCTAGCTGTCCATGCCTCACCTCCCAAATCAGGTACTCTGACAAGAAGAAATGATAAGAGTCCTTCATAAGTGAATACACTTTTTGTATATATTTATTCTGTGCTTTGCATTATTGGCCATGGAAAATCTATTCACAACATGAACGGACTCCATAATCACTAAAATTAGAAGAAAAATCCAGAAGACTGAATTCATTCTAAATGAAACAGAAGGAGAAGTGATGACAAGAGAGCTATATTTTTAGAAATTACTCAAAGAAATCAAAATTCAAGACCCTACCACACTAAGCTCCCCAAATACTGCCCTTAAGTGTTTCTGTTTTGTTAACAAGTTACCATTTTACATGCATATCCTGTTATACTGGATTTGTCTGATTCTTTGTTTTATAGGGCAAAACAGACAAATATATAATCAAATAACCAAAATATAAATGAAAATCATATGCAAATATGTACAACAGAATGACTGAGAAGACTATTTCAAACAGAGTAAACAAAGGAGAAGTAGATTAGAGAAAGGAATATTGTACCAGATACTTTCTATAAAATCTAAAAGTTTTTAGAGACAAGGAAAAGTTATGTTTAACATCACAAACCAGGAGGAGTAAAGATGTGGATTTTTTACAGCCCTCACTAAAGCATTATAAAAGCTATGGATATTTTTTAAACTCTGTTAGCAAACTCACCCATCATAGGCCCCACTGACTATCCTCTTATTATCAAATCGAATACAACGAACCAATTCCTCGTGGCCTTCTAACACTCGCAAACATGCACCACATTCTATGTCCCATAACCTGGAAGAGAAAATTGAGTCAAGTGAATTTTCATGTATTCTTTTCAAAGCCTGGAATTGTATAATGATATACTTCATACATCTTTTTTTTTGTTGGCCGAGGCTGGGTTTGAACCCACCACCTGCAGCATTTGGGGCTGGTGCTCTACTCCTTTGAGCCATAGGTGCCACCCAACTTCATACATCTTTTAAAAATTCACAAAAGTAAAATCATTCACCACGTATACAAAAATTATTGCTCTCAATGTACTTTATTTCCTTTCTGCCATGTAACTCAGTAGAAAAATGTATGGTTTAATTCAAATGTAGTATGCATTTTCAAAGCACAATGCTTTGTATCAGTAATTTTCTTTTTTTTTTTTTGCAAACATGAACAGGATATGATTTATTTATGATGACCATGTGTGTTTGATGCAAACTTCCAGCAGATTGTTGCTTCACTTGCATGTCTTGGTCTGGGATGACCTATTTACTCACTGTGTCCCATTTCATGACTGTATTCCATGCTTCTTTATTAAGCCTCATAACCTCCCTGCTTTTTCCACCCTCTTCTAAATCTACATCGTCGGAGCAGTGTAATTTGGCGCCATCAATCCAGGAGGACCAGGGTTTGCCCAGAAATGCTTCTGGACTGGGCACTTTGCCATCAGTGTCACCATTGTTCTTCCTTCTTGTTGCTTTTTCCCTGTTCCTTCAGCCTGTATCAGTAATTTTCAACTGGTGCACTGTGGCACATTGGTATGCTGAGAGGATCTTAGGTGTGCCATGAAAATTTTCAGAGATCATTAAATTATTTTTGAAAGACGTTCAAAGCACAGTTAAGTATATTCATTTTTATACACATTTTTTTGGTGACCAACATTATTTAAGTGTTAACATGGAAGCTTAACTAGAAATTCAAGTGTATCATGAGGTAAAAAGGGTGAAAAACACTGCTTTATATAATTCTGCAACCAGGTTGTCCCAGACATAAAAAGGACGAATTCAATATACCCAGTTGCCTGAGAGGGAAACAATAAAGCCAAGAAAGTAATGCTTCCTGAAATCACCACTCTAAATACGACCCAGAACATCCATGACTCCTGTTCTCACAAAGCACCTCTCACTCTGCCACTGGGACACTTGCTTTCATTCACTGTCCAGGGAAGTCTTTTTCATAACAGAAATACAAAGTAAGTTCTTAAGAACTTTTGTATACTAATTTAAAAACTGTATGCTTTCAGGTGACATCCAAGTGAATATTAGGAATGAAAATTTCCTCTGGCAAAACAGTAACTCTGTCTGTCATTTTTTCTAACTTTTTTTTTTGCAGTTTTTGGCCGGGGCTGGGTTTGAACCTGTCCCCTCTGGCATATGGGGTCAGCCCCTTACTCCTTTGAGCCACAGGACCCACCCACTGTCTGTCACTTTTTTAATGGCCTCTTCATCCTTTTAGTACTTCAATGAAGGAAGGGAGAGGATAGATGGATAAAACTTCCAAATTCGAATCATATTTGTGTCATTCATATTTATGAAGGAAAAACACCAAAAAATACTTCAATTATGGAATCTTCAAAGTCAAGTTACTACTCTCTGGCCAATTAGATAATGCTAAGACAAAGCTACAAAATTTCTAGTAGGGAAACAAATCTTTTTCCTTTTTTTAAAAACAATGGCAAAGACAAGTGGCCTTTAGCTATTTATTAGCACTTTTTTTTTTTTTTTTTAAAAGAGACAGAGTTTCACTTTATCACCCTCAGAAGAGTGCTGTGGCATCACAGCTCACAGCAACCTCCAACTCCTGGGCTTGGGCAATTCTCTTGCCTCAGCCTTCTGAGTAGCTGGGACTACAGGCACCCACTACAATGCCCAGCTACTTTTTGTTGCAGTTTGGCTGGGGGGCCAGGTTTGAACCTGCCACCCTCAATATATGGGGTTGGCGCCCTACCCACTGAGTCACAGGCAATGCCTGAATTTATTAGCACTTTTAAACTGTAGATAAGAGAAATTAAAAGGGCCTTCAACTTCAATCTACCTGTCCTTCTTGCTCACTTCCTCACATAAGCAGAACCTCTGAAATGGGTCTAGCTGGTGATAAAACTAAGAGGAAAAAAACACATCAGCAAAAGGCTTTGTTGTGCTGTCTCTCTAGTTGGGGCAAACTTTTGACCTGTAAGAAGCTATAGAAAGGAAGAGCAGATGATTATAAATATAACATAGTTGAACACCGGTATGTTCTGTACACAAATAATGAATGGGAGGATAATAACCACCCTTTCTGGGAAAGGGCACCCGCTGCTCACCTGATAGTGTTGTCAGAAGAGCCACTCACTACAAGCCTGTCTCTGTACTGCAAACAGGCAATGCCTCGTTTGTGTCCATTTAAGGTCCTTACAAATTCACAAGTACTTGTGTTCCATACCTGAAAATAGATAATAGCATCAAGGAATTGATTAGGTGCTTTTACTGGGAAAAAATTTATGGCCTCTGTAATCTTAGGAAGCAGAATATAGGACTGAACCATTAGGGCGAAGTCAACTTCTCAAACAAAATATATGAATTTTAATTCATAATAATATAGTGCTCATTTGTAAGCTAGCTGCTATCATATGAGAATTCCTCAAATTGAGTCACTTCTATGGAGTTTGTCTGTTCTTCTGGATATACTTTCTTGAACCTAAATTTACTCCTGCTCTTCGTGTACTCACCATTATTTGTAGAAATAAAATACCTAGCCAAAATTGTTGTACAACTTGTATCATTTATTACCATTTTAAGATGCAGACTTGTCTCTTAATTAAAAACTGTGTTATTCGATGATGATGTTTAAATATGAAATTGTGGCCAGGCATGGTAGCTCATGCCTATAATCCTAGTACTTGGGAGGCTGAGGTAGGTGGATTGCCTGAGCTCACAGGTTCAAGACCAGCCTAAGCCAGAGTGAGACTTTGTCTCTAAAAAGAAAAAGCCGTGGGGGTGGTGCCCATAGCTCACTGGGTAGGGTGCCACCCATATACATCAAGGCTGGCAGGTTCAAACCCAGTGTGGGCCAGCTAAAACAACAATGACAACTGCAACCAAAAAAAAAAAAAAAAGCTGGGCATTGTGGCAGGAGCCTGTAGTCCCAGCTACTTGGGAGGCTGAGGCAAGAGAATCGCTTGCCCAGGAGTTTGAGGTTGCTATGAGCCATGGCACTCTACCAAGGGTGACAAAGGAAGACTGTCCCTCAAGGAAAAGGAAAAAAAATATGAAATTGGCCTTATCAAATCTTCACGTAAATTCCCCTATTCTTACTGAAAAATGCTTTATTACCTTTATAGTTCTATCCCCAGATGCAGAAACGATGTACTTGTCATCAAAGTCTACAACATTGACAGCAGCTCGGTGTCCAACTAGTACCCTCCGGAGAGTAATGTCTGTTGGGGAGGCCATATCCCACACAGCAATAGAACGATCTTTGGAGCAGGTCACCATCATGCCATTATTGAAACGCAGGTGCAGAACTGCTTCACAGTGGTGAATCAACGTATTCAGCATTTCACCTGTATTTACATCCCACACTCTGGAAGGGATATCTGAGATTTAGATGGTACTCAAGCTACAATTTCTTACCCATATTTGACCATAATGCTCCCCACCACTGCCCCTATTTTCAAGGGAAGTCTTACAACTCTACTCTCCTTTTGTAGCATGGAAGTTGAGCTAAGGTAGAAAGTACTGATGGACCATGGGGAAGAAGTAGGGGAGAAGGGGCTATACTGGGAGAGTAAGAGAAGGAAGGAGAAGAGATGCTGAAAGTGTGAAATCCTTAACATACACCACTGGAGTTAGGAGGTGTGGCGTGTAGGGATGAGGTTGCTGCCATTATCACCTAATAATTTGGCCCAGACATGAAGGTTATAAAACTTTGGACATTTAACTGATACCATTAATAAGACATAGTGCCTATCCCATCAACAGCCCTCAGGAACCACAACTGACATAGGCCAAGATATTTCTGCCACACATATAGTAATGTGGATTTGAGTTGATTACTCTGGATCTTAGGTTTCATTACACAGGTCAAGGGCCAAGATTACCTAGACTCTAAGTCCCCATTTCTGTGCTTTGAAGGTGTTAAGGGTCAAGAGTAGCCCTCTCATTGTAAATGTGGGCTTCATAGTAGAATGTGGGACCCTTAGATAACTTGAGAATTTTGTGTAATGATGTATTTCCATTGATTACCCTATTTTTGTGTGCTTACTTTAGGTTTTTAAAACATTTCATTTCCTCTTCTCAGGTTAGCCTATTTTGAGAAAATCTTTTCCCCCTTATCCTACATAAATGATACTAGCATCCACACTATTTCAGGTTGCTAGGTACCCCACAAGCACCAATAAATATTAAAATGTCCATAACTATAAGGACTGAGTTTGCTATGCCTTTAAGTCATATGACAAAAAATACAAACAATCTTTTTTACTCATAAAGAATAACTTGGAATTGGTAAACATTTACTTCAGAGAATCTAACAATGTAGCTAACTGAATTTTTTATTTTTAGTTTTTTTAAAAGTTACTTTTGATGCATTATGTTTGCTGAATCTTTTAGCTTAAGGCAAGATTCCTAACAGAAGTTTCCAGCAGTGCTTCTGGTACCCAGAACTCAAGCTACCCTGGACTCCAATAGCATAATGGCTGTGTCATCAAATCACTGATGTTTCTAGAAATTGAGGGCCCCTCCCTGAGTAAAGATCACTATTAAAAACTGCAGGAATGGCAGAGGAGGGGCAGGCAAAGAGAGAACACTGCTCACCTGTACACATTTTATTTTATTTTTTTCAGACAGAGTCCAACTATATCGCCCCCCATAGAGTACAGTGATGTCACAGCTCACAGCAATCTAAAAGTCTTGGGCATAAGCAATTCTCTTGCCTCAGCCTCCCAAGTAGCTAGGACTACAAGCGCCTGCCATAACGCCCAGCTATTTTTTTTTTTGGTGGTTGTTGTTGCAGTTGCCATTGTTTTTAGCTGGCCCAGGCAGGGATGGAACCCACCAGCCTCTGTGTATGTGGTCAGTGCCCTACCCACTGAGCTGTGGGTGCCACCCTGTACACATTTTAAAGGAGATACTATAGGCCTGTGCCATAGTTACAATCAACTGAAAAGAAGGCTTTACTGCACTCATGTCATTCCCTTGTGAGGCAGTTTTTGTAAGGAATGCATGGTTTACCATAAAGATAAGAAATGTTTCTATAATGGATGATTCTCTAAATTAAAATAGAATATATAGTTTCTTAAATGCACAAAAATATAAACCTACTTCTGGCTTGGTGCCCATAGCTCAGTGGTTAGGGCGCTGGCCACATACACTGGGGACTAGGGTGTTCAAACCCAGCCTGGGCCTGCTAGGCAAGAATGACAACTACAACAAAAAAATTGATGGGTATTATGGTGGGCACCTATAGTCCCAGTTACTTAGGAGGCTGAAGCAAGAGAATTGCTTAAGCCTAAGAGTTTGAGGTTGCTATGAGCTGTGACAATACAGCACTCTACTGTGGGTGACATAGTGAGACTCTGTTTCAAAAAAAAAACCAAACTACTATCTATATCTATCTAAAAACTTACTTCAATCTTCCCTAAATCAAGTTTTCTAGTTCTAGACTGACACAAATGATGCGGTGGGGGGGCTGGTGGTTTATTCCTTTTTTTAGCTTCAGAATTATGTATAAATATACATGTGTGTATATGTATATATACATATATATATATACTGTGACAAAGAACAGAGCAAAGCTGATGTTTCAGAGTTCAAAAGAGTGTTTGAAATTTTCTACCTGACTGTGGAATCCGATGATCCAGTTATGATCACTCTTTCATCATATTGGAGACATAGGACAGAACCCGTGTGTCCTGTGAGAATTCGCTTGCATTCCAATGTGCTCTTATCCCAGATCTAAGATGGCAAATAAGATTCTTTTGATCATTGTGATAATGGAGTGCTGTAGAGACTTGTTGGCCTTATGTGTTTGATTCTCCCCAAATAGTCACAGCCCAGAATAGTGTGGAATGCATTCTTTTCTGTAGGTATAGCTAAGTACTTACATGTATGTACGTGGCTTCAGTACTAATGCAAACTTTATCCTTTTCGTTAAGGGACAGGGGTAGCCTATAATTATGCGAGGGCCAACAGAGTAATAAGCCCATTCAGTGCACTTCAAGAAGAGAACTCTTCTGGGGGAAACTGATGTCTATCCCTGTCCTTTAAAGTGATTATTTTGGCTTTCAGACTGAAAACAATTTAAAATTTTCACTTAGTTTATAGAAAGAATGCTTACAGTTTACATTTTAGATTGCATGGTAAGTGTGGCAGCTACCCTCCCACAACTGCAGAGACCTTACCTTGATTGTGTTGTCTCGAAGGCCGCTTACTATTTTCTGATCATCATACTGTAAACAGTAAACTCCTTTGCTTGTTTCACTTCGACAGTGGATTCTTTGTAAACTATGTCTTCCACATCTCCAATTAGATTCTATTGTCTAAAAGGAAGGAATGGTAGAAAGGCCGTAATTAGGAAAGGACCAGACTGAAACTCTTATTTGACTTCAATAGCAACTTTAATGCCATTCAATGCCTCACTCTATAGGAAATATAGAGTCTTGTATAATTTTAGGAAATACAGAACTTAAGGGAAGGTAAAATTATGGCTTTACAAAGCTACTATCTAAATTTATAAAACATTTTTCCATTTTGCCAAGATAATTAAAAATTTATATTGTAAATTTAATCCTGCATATAACTCAATCACATAAATAATAAATTCCACTCATCCTACTCACTTGTAAAGAGATTTTTTTAACCCACATCAATAAACCTTAATGGGTTTGCCCTAATAATACTATGACTAAAGAACAATGATAATTAATTCTGGACCATTTGGCAAATGCCCCCAAATACATAGATTCTTACCTCAATGTCTTGTATAATTTTAGGATAAAGTGCTCTATAAAAAGAGTTGGGAGGAGCATTCCCATCAGGAGGCTTGTTTTTGAATAAATACTGTCCCCTAAAAAACAAATGTTCTCCAATGAAAATTGTCATACTATATATTTACAAGGAGCTTTACGATTTCCTCAAATATTTTCTTTTCTTTTCTTTTTTTATTCCTGAGACAAAGAGTCTCACTTTGTCACCCTTGGTAGAGTGCCGTGGCATTAGCATCATAACTCACAGCAACCTCAAACTCCTGGGCTCAAGTGATCCTCTTGCCTCAGCCTCCTAAGTAGCTGGGACTATAGATGCCCACCACAATACCCACTATTTTTAGGCTGGTCTTGAATTCTGGAGCTCAAGCAATCCACCTGCCTCAGCCTCCCAGAGTGCTAGGATTACAGGTGTGAGCTACCACATCTGGCTCATTAAATATTTTCAGTTACCATTCCATATGATCTCTATAGCTAGAATAATTTTAGGAGTCCCAGGTCAAGTAGTAACTCTCTGAGCTTGAATAACTCTACCAACATTGATTTGCTTTGGGTAAAACATGATTATTTCTAACACAGAATCAAAATATCAGACCTTTAGAAATATCGACAGACAAATGTAATCACAATTAATTCCCCTCTGGTCTATTAGACTTCTATATAGATTCATTGGCTTCATTTTTTGAAACTTTTCTTAGTAATGGTAACTATTATTTTTGAACTAGCACATGCCCCAATGTCATTTATTTCACTGAGAACAGGTCTCTCAGTGGAGCTCGGTGTTGTGGGCAGTAGCAATGCCTCTGTCATGGAGATCGCATTTTCTATGTCTTTACTTGTGTTTGATAAAGTTGCTCAGTTACCCGGTTGGTAATCAGTGCAATTATGATTTGAAAGAAGCAATTCAGTTCATTTCAACAGAAAGCAAAGGGATCACAGGAGTGTCCAGCAGCAGGGAGGAAAGAAGATGAAAAGAAATACTTAAGAGCACTGTGCTGTCAAGTCTAAGTCATGAAATTGACTTTCACAGGTGTGTTCCTGGCTATGTATACACACACGTGCATTTTACTACCTTTTCTGATTCCAGTGAGCAACATTCGTTAGCATCTCCTTCCTTCTGACAGCACATCTCTGGAATACTCATATCCCAAGTTAGATCTTTGTTACCAAAAAAAATCAGTAAATGGCAATCACTTCCTGCTGGGTAAAAAATTTAATTCCTCATCCTGAAGTTAAGAACCCACCAAACACGGTGTGGAAGCTAGTAAACCCCACTATGGGTGTACTAACTGCTGTTCTCACTGGCACAGTGCCTTGCAAAGTGGAGATAGGCAGAAATGCCTCTGAGTGTAATCCTGGCACCAGAGAAATCACGTTTTCTCTGGGCCAGTCATCTACTCCTCCCTCTATAGCTCCATTACAATATAATTAATTGTTCAATGTCTCCAGGAGCACTTTCCCCCTGCCCTTGCTCTGTTATACACCTTGAAAATTAGTTGAGGAAATTTTCTATCAGGAAGGTTCTGACCCTAATGGAGAAGCAAAAATAATAGTTTTTAGGAAGTTTAGAAAGTGGCCTAATGAAACACAATACACCAGCATAAAGAAAAGGGCAAACAAGATACAGTATAAAATAACTCAGGATTGAAGGTACACTTCTTTGAACAATCTTATTCTATAAACCCTTTGCAGGCAAATAATAGATTTTGAATGCAAAGATTGTAGGGTTGACTCCTGAGCCCAAGCTCTTCTTGTATTTTTCTCAATGCCCACCATTCCCAAGATACTTGTTTTCCTTTTAATCTCTAGCAACTATATACAGGGTCTCTGGGAATTGCATATGCATTGATACTACCTCTATCTATCCTAAGGAAAGAGAACTCATATAAAATTTTTATCTTGTTTTCTACATCACTGTATTTGTCATGCCTTGTTAAAATATCTGTATTTCTAAGCCAGGCACGGTGGCTCATGCCTGTAATTCTAGCACTCTGGGAGGCTGAGAAGGGTGGGTTGTTGCCTTGAGCATAGGAGCTCGAGACCAGACTGAGCAAGAGTAAGACCCTGGCTCCTGTAGTCCCAGCTACTTGGGAGGCTGAGGCAAGAGGATCGCTGTGCCGAAGAGCTTGAGATTGCTGTGAGCTGTGACACCATGGTACTCTACTGAAGGCAACAAAGTAAAACTCTGTCTCAAAAAAAAAAAAACAGCAACAAAACAAACAAACAAACAAACAAAAAACTGGATTTCTTTACATCAAAGGTGCTAAAAAAATGAATGCATACTTGAAAACTGGATTCTCAGTCTCTACCTTTTTTTTTTGTTTTGTGTGAGACATAGTCTCACTTGGTCAACCTGGGTAGAGTCCCGTGGCATCATAGTTCACAGAAACCTCAAACTCTTGGGCTCAAGTGATTTTCTTGCCTCAGTCTCCCAAGGAGCTGGGATCACAGGTATGCACCACTATATCCAGCAATTTTTCTGTTTTAGTAGAGACAGGGTCTTGCTCTTGCTCAGGCTGGTCTTGAACTCCTAGGCTCAAGCAATCCACCTGCCTTGGCCTCCCAGAATGCTAGAATTACAGGCATGAGCCACTGTTCCCATCCTCTATCTATGTTTTAAGTTAAAACTGCTTATGATGGAAACTCATTGACAACAGGGACTACTTCTATGTGAAATGCCTGGTAAAGTAAGAATGTGAGTACATGATAAATGTTAAATATTAAATTTAGAATGTTATCATAAAATGTGATCTGCTGATTAAGATTAAAATTAAGATTAAAAGTCAAGGGACTTTCCCAAGTGTTCTTTTATTATAAGTGTTATCATTACTGAGCAGAAGGAGCATTTTTCAGAGTTGTCAAGAATGAAAATGATGAAGTTCACATCCTAGACTGTTAAATCCATCTAGACACAAAAAATACCAGCAAAGTGGAAGTTAAATCTTAGATGTCCAAAGATTTATTAGAATACTATATTAAGTTACTTTTGGTTAGAGGAAATGGAAGGAACTTTCAAAGATAGTAAACAGGAACTTGAAGAAGAAAAACTGATCACAAATTAATTTTTGTAATAAAAGTGAGGACAACTGACACAGGAAGAAAGGTAACAGGTAAAAATAGAAAAAGCAAGAAAGTCAGGGGAGACTCGGCTCCTGTGGCTCAAGTGGCTAAGGCGCCAGCCACATGCACCAAAGCTGGTGGGTTCACATCCAGCCCGGGCCTGCCAAACAACGACAACTGCAACCAAAAAATAGCTGGGCATTGTGGCAGGCACCTGTGGTCCCAGCTACTTGGGAGGCTAAGGCAAGAGAATTGCTTAAGGCCAGAAGTTTGAGGTTGCTGTGAGCTATGATGCCATAGCACTCTACTCAGGGGGACAGCTTGAGACTCTGTCTCAAAAAAAAAAAAGTCAGGGGAATACTGGAGGAGGTCTACATGGAATGGACAACCAACAGGGACAGAATATTCTGTAAATATTTTGTGATACTTTGTAAATAAAGGTACATTTAGCTACAATTTCCCATTTTCCCTATGTATGGTGACTTTTGGGACACCCTATATTTTCACAGGGGATATCAAGTTAAGAGGACACATGAGGCCAATGACAAGGGAATATAGTCAGCATTCTGAAGAATACTCAAAAGAGGAGAAATGAATTTATTTGGAAGAGAGTTTGTTTTCCATTTTCTGAGGAAAAGAGAAGTATTTCCCAACTGCCCTAAAATTTTCCCATGCAAGCAGTTGTTTATCCTGGTACTCATAGTAAAATGATGTACTCCATATGTCATGTAACTGTATTCTTACTTGGTTTGTTATACTATTAAGTTATACTATTTATTTCCCAAGTATGAAATACTTTTAGATCCAAGTATTTTTTAAAATAGTGAAATAAGTGAGAATAAAAAACATATTCAGGAAGAAGATATTTATACAATTGTTCTATAATCAAAGAATTGCCTAGTTTTTGATTATTTTAATTAAATTTGAGAGAAATTTAAAAAATCTTCCTAATAGAATGACAAAAATATCTGAAGTACTTGGTATAGCATTTAGAAGTCATTATATTTATAATGTGTTACTGAATTTCAAAGACCCAAAATAAAGCCAACAACAGATTTATGAAAATTAGAAAGAGAGCAGGATCCATACGAATATTTATCTTTTAAAAAGTATTCTCCATTGTTAAACATTTTCTATCTCTTCACAATCCAAGATAACAATTTATCAAATTAATTTGGAAGGATATAACTGAGTACATACATACTTATTATTTTTTCTATCAACAAAGAAACTTGATGTCACCATTATTTTATTTATGAACTATTAATGTCTGTTTTTTTCTTTTCTTAAACCTGGCTTAAAGTATATAATTATACTAAGTAATTTGCTTAATAGTGAAAATGTAAAAGAAAGATGCCATCCAAAAGTCCTAAAGAAATGGTACTGTTGGCTTGGCGCCTGTGGCTCAATTGGCTAAGGCGCCAGCCACGTACACCTAAGGTGGCGGGTTCGAATCCCCAGCCTGGGCCGCCAAACAACAATGATGGCTGCAACCAAAAAAAAATGGCCGGGCGTTGTGGCGGGCGCCTGTGGTCCCAGCTACTTGGGAGGCAGAGGCAGGAGACCCGCTTGAGCCCAGGAGTTGGAGGTTGCTATGAGCTGTGATGCCATGGCACTCTACCCAGGGGGATAGCTTGAGGCTCTGTATCAAAAAAAAAAACAAAAAAAACCAAAAAAACACCATTCATTCATTCAATATTCACTCATTCACCAATCATTGGCTGGATTTAACTTGTCCTTTGGTATATGCCTTGCAAGTCTGGGTACATGTCTTCATAAAACCATGGATTGTCACGGTCAGAAATCTGATCTATCACTTTCATTTTGCAGATAGATATCTGAGGCTTAGTGAGGGGAAGGGACTTATGTTGGGTCACACAAATACAGCCAGATCCCTTGATGTCTTGTAATCTTCACCACTCTTAAACTCCATATAGATGTTTCCCTATGGCCTACCTGAAAGATGGTCATCTGTCTCCTGCTTGTATATACTCAGTGACAGGGAGCTTAGTACCAGCAATGAGGCCACTTGTTCCCATTCTTGTTCAACTGTGACTATTAGGAAGTTCCTCCTTATATTGAACAAAATGCAATTCAGTTCAGTTATTCTTACTTAGAATATAGTATTTATTGAGATTGAAAGGGCTGGTGGGACTTTGCTTGGACACCCTAAGGAGTTTGGACCTTGTCTATTTCCTTAAATAAACAAAAGAACAAATGAATGAACAAGGGATGGCTGAGGGTTCCACATCCTCTATTCCAAAGGGACCAAGTGGTTCCAGTGTTTTTTTTGTTTGTTTGTTTTGAGACTGAGTCTCACTATGTTACCCTCCGTAGAGTGCCCTGGTGTCACAGCCTTACAGTGACCTCCAACTCTCTGGCTTAAGCAATTCTTTTGCCTCAGCCTCCCAAGTAGCTGGGACTACAGGTGCCCACCACAACGCCAGCTATTTTTTGTTGCAGTTGTTGTTTAGCTGTCCTGGGCTGGATTTGAACCCGCCAGCCTCGGTGTACATGTGTGGCTGGTCCCATAACCACTGGGACACAGGCGCTGAGCCTGGTTCCAGTATTTGTGTCTAAATTGGAACCCTTGTGTATCGCCTCTTGGCCTTCTGCCTGGACTGGTAGGCCTTACTTAGCCTGGCCTGGCCCTGCTGAGTTTTCCTTGGGAATGTCTATATATAGGAGAAGGGAGCAGCCCAGTTGCCACTGTCCATCTGCCTTCCTTGATGTCCAGTCCCCCTTTCCTGGCCCCAGATTCTGTTCTCAGTTGTCTTGGTGCTCTTTCTGTCACTTAGTTACCATCCATGAGCCCTGCCTCCTCGCCAGCACCCACCCTGGACCTTGTGGATTCTCAGGATAGGCTTGGTCTGCCCAACACTACCTTTTAGACCACCCGCTTACCTTCTTCAGATTTTCTCACTGAGCTCTATTCAGGAAGGGGATGTCCACCCCTTTGCCACTTAAAGGACCTTCCCCTGTGGCTGTAGTCCATGCTACTTGGGAGGCTAAGGCAAGAGAATTGGGCCCTACCACTAAGCCCAAGAGCTGTGAGCTATGATGCCATAGCACTCTACAGAGGGCCACATGTGAGACTCTGTCTCAACCCCCCCCCCAAACAAAAAACCTTCCCCTGCCCACTCCTCCACCCCTAAATGAATCCCAAACACCCTTTCCCTGGAGGAGGCAACTCTGAGAGAAGAATCTTTGATTTCAATGACTATTTCTCCCCCAAATGCACACCCCCCTGTCTTCCATCCATCTATGTGGTTCTCTTTCTGGGCAGGTTCCCTCACGGACTGTCTGTCTCAACTTTCCCCCAGTTAGGGTTCATAATAAAAAAAATCACCAACATGGGGGCTTGGTAGGGTGGCTTACACCTGTAATCCTATCACTCTGGGAGGCTGAGGTGAGTGGATTGCTTAAGCTCAGGAGTTGGAGACCAGCCTGAGTGAGAGCGAGACCCCGTCTCTAAAAACTAGCCGGGCATTGTGGGCAGCGCCTGTAGTCCCAGCTACTCAGGAGGCTGAGGCAAGAGAATCACTCAAGCCCAAGAGTTTGAGGTTGCTGTGAGATATGATGCCACGGCACTTTCCTTAGGGCGACATAGTGAGACTCTATCTCAAAAAAAAAAAAAATCACCAACACGATTATAAATCACCTTTCTGATTTACAAAGCTCTGTAGTCCAAGGGAAGTAATAATAGTTGCTATCTCATAGGATGAGGACTAGATGTGATCATGTGGTTAAAATGCTTAGCACAGTACGTGGCACTTTGTAGAGGTTCAATAAATGGTAGCCTAGCTATCACTTCTTCCCACTTCCGCCCCTTGCTCCTTATCATGGTTCAAAGAAAGGACATTCCACGTGCCAAGCACCAATGCTATGAACCTGGCACAAGATAGGTGACTTATGCTGGGCTTTTATTTATCATAAAAAAAGACACCCCCCCCCCCCGCCAAGAGGTGTATCTCACACAGGGGGAAATGAGGCTCTGAGCAGCATCACCATCTGAGGCAGGCCCTGGATCCTGACTCTTCCCATTCCACCATGCTGCCTCACTTTTCACTATTCTGATCGTCCTTACCCATTTTGGAACCAGTGTGCTTCCTGGAGGGGGGTGCTTTCTATGGTGGTAGGGCAGGGCGGGCCCCCTTCATAAGACTCTAGAATGTCAAGTCCTGCCACCTGCTCAGGGGTTTAAATTTCTCTGCAAGGGCACTTGGCTAAATTAGGTAATGGGCTAGGATTCTGGAAGAGGTGGGGCCCACTGACCCCAGGATCTGATTGGGCAGGGTATCCAGTGCTGGGGAGCAGGGAGGTGGGAGGAGAGGATGCCCCCATAAATCCTGGGGGCTGGAGCGGGTTTGGGTGCTGGAGGGCAGAGGAGGTAGTCCACAGCAGAGGAGTCCCAGTGATCAGCAACCATGGTAAGGACAAGAAGGGACTTTGCACCTTCACTTGCTCGTGTATTCTGGGCTTCTTTCAAAGCAGACCTGGGTGCTCTGTAGGGCAGTGATCTGGATGCTTCAAATTGGAACATGAAGGTTCCTGGAACTCAGGTGTCTTGGAGGAGGCTGAGGAAGATAGCCTTTAACTTCTCTTGCAAGGGGAGGGCTGGTGTGTTTCAGAGATTGAACCTCAAGGCTTGAGGACTTCCCACCCACCTTCTGAGCCTTCCAGCAATGCCATTCATAGAGCTGTGAGGGGCTCTTGCTTGTTTCCTTCATAGTAGAAATGGGGACTGTGAGGAGAGTGAGTTACCCTACAGGCCAGTAGCAGGCATGGGCTAGAAGCCCAGCCAAACCTTCCTGTGGTCACTGAGAGAAGCAAGTCTCTTCTAGAAGGTGGGAGGCTGCAGGTTCTGTAGCCAGCTCAGGTGCAGGTCTCCAAGAGCCAGAGGGTGATGGGAAGGGGCAGAAGATGACAGCCCAGAGTTAGAGACCCCAGCCTCTCAGAGAGGGATCTGATGTTCGGCTGTCATTTTCTTTTGAGATCCCCCTCCCTACTTTACTTCAAGGAGTAATTAGACCCCGGAGGCCAGTTGCTGTTGTCCATGCCTGACTAAAAATAGCCTGCCCTCCTGGCTTGGAGAAAGAGGAAGGGAGGCGGGAGGGGGAGAAGGAAAGGCCAGCAGCCGGTCAGCTGAAGAACTCCTTGGATGGCTCACCCCTTCCTCTCTGCCAGCCTCTGTCTAAAGCTATTGACCCAGATGGCCTGGCTTGGATGTGACCTGGAAACCCCTACAGATATCTTACTGGTCTCCATCACATCCTATTCAGCATGAGAGGTCTTTACTCCAATGATGGAATCGTAGAAGGAAGCTTAAAATCTCCATTTATGCAAATTCTCTGTGGGGAGGGTTGATGTGTCCGTCTCTGCTTGGTGGGCCCAGTGTCTGGTCCATGGCCTGACACTTAGCAGATACTCTGTAACTTTACATTGAATTATTATTTACTTGCAAACAACCATTTATTGAACAACTATTTTTTTTTTTTGAGACGGAGCCTCAAGCTATCCCCCTGGGTAGAGTGCCATGGCATCACAGCTCATAGCAACCTCCAACTCCTGGGCTCAAGCAAGTCTCCTGCCTCAGCCTCCCAAGTAGCTGGGACCACAGGCACCCGCCACA
>CAUYQV010128365.1:0-24001 GCA_963574575.1 Galagoides demidoff | reverse complement strand
TGGATACTTTTTCTTCCATTCTTGAGATACTTTGCTAAGAAGAATATGTTCCAGCTCCATCCATGTAAACATGTAAGAGGTAAAGTCTCCATCTTTCTTTAAGGCTGCATAATATTCCATGGTGTACATATACCACAATTTTTTTTCTTTTTTTTTTTTTTTTTTGCAGTTTTTGGCCAGGGGTCGGTTTGAACCCACCACCTCTGGCATATGGGGCTGGCGCCCTACTTCTTTGAGCCACAGGCACTGCCCCATATACCACAATTTATTAATCCATTTGTGGGTTGATAGGCCCTAGGGCTTCTTCTGTGACTTAACAATTATGAATTGGGTTGCAGTAAACATTCTGGTACAAATATTTTTGTTACAATGTTATTTTTGGTCTTCTGGATATAGATCTAGTAGAGGAATTGTAGGATCAAATGGCAGGTCTACTTTTAGATCTCTAAGCGTTCTCCAGACATCTTTCCAAAAGCCAATTCTTTTTTATGGTTAAGTAGTATTCCATTGTGTATATAAACTGTATTTTTATTCATCTATTAATGGACAGTTAATTTGTGTGGTAAGAACTTACCATGTCTTAGCTATGGAGAATAGTGCTGCCATAAGCATGGGGTGAAGATATCCTTTGATACACTGATTTCCTCTCCTTGGGATACATACTCAGTAGTGGGATTGCTGGACTGTACCTACAATACAATTTTTTTTTTTTCGAGAAACCATCACATCGTTTTCCATAATGCCTGTGTTAATTTACATTCACACCAACAGTGTTCTTGACTGGTCTGTTGCTACCATCTTGTTACATCAGTCATTGGACCTTCCATGTGAGAATGATAGAATTGCCAGGTAGATGAGTGATGGGTCTGATTGGCCTGACTGTTGTTACATCAGTCAGATAAGTACATAATGATAACTAATTCATTGTATACTTTAAAATAACATATACTCAGTATGTAACTTAAACACCGTCATTTGATCTGTTGCTTCTGGTTCTCCTTTTTTACAAAGTTGAGATGATTGAGATTAGATGATTGAGATTAGAATTAGAAATCCTTTGAACCAATGGTCATGTGGCTTTTTTTTCCTCCCTTTTTGGACTTGCCTGTGTGTGTGGTTTTCTGTTCATTTTGTTTTTCACTGTAGTATTTATCCTTAAACATTTATAGAAGATACTTAAAATAAGACATTATCTTTATCACATACATTGCAAATATTTTTATAGTGTTTATTTAACCGTACAATAGTTGATAAAATGTGTGTTCTTTTTCTAGTGGCCTTAATAACAGTGTAGGCTTAGTTGTGTATGGAGGGGATGAGATGTTGCTCCCAGGTAACTTTCCTCCACCTGAACTTCTCTATTGAGTTCAGAGTCTTCCTTCCTCTCATGATTACCTAGAATATGTCTCTAAGTAGTTTTTTCCAAAGCAAGTAACTCATGTTTACTTTGTGAGAATATCTGAGTGTTTTGATGCCTAATATGTGGAACATTCATTTTCATTTTGTTATTGAACTTCTAGTTTATAACATTCTCCTTCCTCACAAATGTAGTTTTGGTTCATAATGTTTTTAAGAATAACAAGGCAGAACAGTCTAGGGCTGAGTTCAATATATTTTTCTTTTGTTTTTCTGTATGGTTGCTCATATCTTTTTTCTTTTTTTTTTTTTTTTGCAGGTTTTGGCCAGGGCTGGGTTCTAACCCACCACATCCAGCATATGGGGCCGGCGCCCTACCCTTTTGAGCCACAGGCACCGTCCATTGCTCCTATCTTCTTTAAAAAATTTGATGCTAAAGTTTTTTATTGCACCAGGATATGTTAGATTTTTTTTCTATATTCATTAATTTTGTTTCCAGAAAGTTCTAAATCTCTTTAGATAGAAAGTTTGTAGCCTTCATCTGAGAGTTTTTATTTCTCTCTCTCTCTCTCTTTGTGTATATATACATATCTTATATTTTATTGTTGCTCCTATTTCATTTTGTATGGTCTCATTTTCTGTGATGGCAAATAGTTTATCATACACATTTAGTTTTTATCTTTTCTCTATTTCAGTGCATTCTGGTAGTTTTGGTAAATTGGTTATTTTCATATATCTTCAGATACATTGCTGCTTCTATAAGGGTCTTTTATCCATAGCACTTCTATTTTTTTCTTAACATTTTTTGGCCTAATTCAGCTGTTTTACTCAAGGTATATTACTGCCTTTTTTTTTCTTATTTCAAATACTTTGTTTCATACAGTTTTACTGTGAACTTCATAATACGCCATGATTTACTTTGTTTTCTCAGTAATTATCAATAATGGGTGATCCTTTTGCTTCTTTACCTTTGCATAGTAACCATCCAGACCCCATTTTGAATTTTGTTATTACTTCACAAACACAGTCAAAAGCTTCTTTTGCCCCCTCTCACTGTCCACAAGAATGTTATTAGAATTATTTTCTTGTGTATGTTGCAGAAGAAATTGATAATAAAGGGTGACATTATCAGTTCTGTGATCCAGAGCCTGGGATAAGGGCATTCCAAAGAAAGAGGCTTTATTTCAGTACACGTTGTTCCCGGTACCCAGTGGTGCTTCTTCGGCAGGGGCCAGGTTTCCATACCTAAATTTGTACTGAACTTCTTCATTCTCAGTGAAATGAGAGGAGAGGGCATGATGTCTGCCCCCATCTTGGTGGGACGTCCCCTGATGCCAGGGAATGGCTCCATCATAGGCCTTGTTAGTTCACAGGGTTGCCCATGCCCCTGAGTCCAGCAGCTGACCAGGTTTTGAATATTTTGTACCTGTACCATATCCTTCCTGTCCTCCCAGTGATCAACCGGTATCAGTCTTCAAAGAATTTACTGGATCTTTTGGGCATTAGGTGGCACTTCCTCAGAGATCACGGCATGTGGGTGTCACCTTGCCTTTGTGGTCAGCATGGCTGCCGTTCTCCGTTTTATCCAGCTCCTGTCTGGATTTAAGGGAAGCAGTGATTAGATCCAGCATCACAGCTAGTGTAGAAGTACCCTGTCACTTGGAATATGTTATCACTGGATGGTCTTAATATTTTTAAAAAATTTTTGTTCCTTTAGATTGGGTTTATTTGAACAAATTATATTTGGGTTTATTATTTAAATTATTTTTTCCTAATATGTGAAGTTTTAAAGTTGTGTGTGTATGTGTGTGTGTGTGTGGGTACAATGTAAGTTTGCCTTACATGGTAAGAATTTCGAGAATTGAGACCCATGGTTTTTTAGAATAAACTCATACCCTCCAAAAAGCAAATGAATTGGTTGATGGAGTATCTATTAGGCTCTGAAAAGAGTTAGTCTCTTTCACGTGGCCTGGAATGTAAGCACAGTGCACAGGCCTCTCTGCCCCTCCACTGGTCTTCCTCACTCGGAGCCCCATCTCGTTCCTGTATCATTGTTTTTGGAGTAAAAAAAACCGTGCTATTCTACGCAAAGACTTGGCCTTACACACCACTCATCAGAACATTGATCACTGACTCTATTTGTAAGGCTTCTTATTAAACATAGAACCTAGAAATTTCCGTTTTCCTCCTGGCATTCAAATATGTGCAATTACAATAGTTCCTCAAAAATGAAATGTAAAAAAAAAAACAAAAAACCAAAATACCCTGATCTCCTATGTTAACCTCACAGAAGAAGCCTATAAAATGTACTTTCCCTAAATCCCTTAGTGTTACAAACTGTAGAAGTAATAACTTGTCTTTCTGGGTACCCTTAATTCCCTAAAGATTTGCAGAGACTCAGAATACTCCTATTTTTAAACTTGTCCGGGGCCCGTGCTGTCATTTCGTGCATCTCCAAAGGCTCGGAGTCGTGTGCTGCTCAGAGCGCTCCGGTTTGATGCATTGCCGTCCGCACAGCGCAGCATCTGTTTCTGCGCCGAGCACATCAAAAAGAAGGGAGCAGAGAAGATGAAGACTTTCCCTAATGGTCTGCTTGTGTTCACTTACTGTTTGTTGTTCCTATCCAACACTAATTGTGCCTATTTTTTTTCCCCTGCAGTTATTTTACTGTTTTCTATGGGTTTAGTTACTGAATTGCTTATTATCAAAATACGTTGGAAACCTCAAGAATGGAAATTGTGGAACCAGAATATATTTGGAAGAAAACCCATTAATTGGACTGTTTATTGCACTCACAAACGTCATTAGAAATGAAACATGCCAGGCAAACCCTTTATCTCACTCACGTTTAGATGCTCCCTCTTAGGTACACTTGGGGTTGTCAGGGGAAAATCATTAACACCCTGCCTCGCAGATTCTGAGGAGATAGTTTTGTTCTCACAACACGGGAAGCACGTTGCAACAAGCACGTGTAAGCTTAGCCCACGGAACTCTGCTTTTATAAGGGTTCACATAGCCCAGATCTCTTTGTTTATTGGAGAAGCATTTGTTCCTCACCCTTGGTTTCGTTTCCTTGTACCACAGAGAGAATTATTTATCACAACAGATAATACATATTGAAGCCATCGTCCTGGGGAACTTTTGATATTTGTTCTCTATTGTTTTCAGGGATCTCTTCCGCTTTGGAATCATCTTTCTCCCTGGATTATTTCTTTCCCTCCGTGCCACTCAGGTCCAAAGAGCCTGGGAGCCTCTGTCTCCTTTGGGAAAGATTCCTGCAATGTTAGAAATCAAATGTGATCAAAGATCACATACAGAAAAAAATGACACAGTGAGAAGACTGTTTTTATTGGTTTATCTTTTTGTGGCTCTTATAGCCATCAGCATTTTAAGAGGATTGTGGGGTAAGACTGGGAAATAAAAGAAATGATAACTAACATTTATTGCATGCACATTGCCAGCCAGTGATTTTTCTAAGCTCATCCCATTTGTTAAAATGTTTTATCCTCCCAAAAACTTGGACTATCTCCCTTACCCACTCTAAGAGCAAAAGGAGTTCATGACCGATCTGATCTATTCCCTTCTGGAGTAGGAGAGAAGATAAGAACTTGGAGCCCAGTCATTAGTGTAGAAATTTCCCTCTGCTGACTCATCTTTACACATTTATTCCTTGGCTCCTGCCAGAGAGGTAACATGTCGGCATGAGGATTCGAAGATTCAAAATCTGGGCCAATGTTGTTGTCTCTATCTTAGAGATTTCCTCCTATGGAGTTTTTTTTTTTTTTTTTTTAAAGTCTACAACTCTGAGGATGTATTAGGTTCTCTATGTAAAAAAGGATGACCTGGCTTATTTTTCACACAGTATTATAAAAAAAGGTCTTAACTTGATTGCCACCTAGTTTCTATTGCAAACAGGTAAAAGACTTTGTAATCAATTACAACTCATAAAAAGTGGAGACTTTGATTAGTTTCTTTTCCTTTAGTCAACACAAATAAAATGGAAAAAAATATGGAAAATTACATTTCCCTTTTCTAAGGATTTTCTGAATTTTTCAGTGAAGGTCAAATAGTGGCCATTTCAGAACCTTAAATTTTATAATTCATTTCTCTCTTAAAATTTCTCTTAGTATCACTAACATGATTAAAAAAACTATACATACGCTCTTTGACTTAAGATGTTGTTATTTTCCAATAACTCCATTGGAAGTTGAAATTATTATAAATCAAAAATGCTGAGGACACATTAGCCCATACGTGGGCAAAAGATAAGAGTGTTATGTCCTATTATAACACTTTTGTAATAAAGCGCTGAATATCTTAGGTAATTTATTGAATACTGTACTGAAAGTGAAAAGCAGAATAGTTGTACAGACATCGCAGGACATACCACTGAACCTGTGTTGCTTTTGCACTATCATAAAGTTGAACAATTGTACGTGCTTGAACATTTTCTAACAGACTTGAATTTGGATGTCAGGAAGCAAACTTGACATGGAGAGTTTCAAATGACGTTCAATGACAAATTCATGTACCAGACAAATTAGGGATTCACAAAGATATTTTACGGTGACATTGGCACCTCTGGGTTATGTAGTAATTAACGAGATTTTGCTTCAAGTGTGAGGATTTGAATAGGTGCACATATACTTGCTACTTCATTGATGTTAACCCATTGGCTTATATTTTCTGAATAATTTTTGATTCTTTTTCTTCCTCCTACTGAATTGACTTTTCTAACTATAATTGTGTGTATATCCATTGTTAGTTTGAAACAAGGAAAAGTGTCTCCTCAAGGTTAGAGAGTATCTGTGTCTTTTCTATGCAAATTATCAAGGAGAAGTCATTTACTCGTAGCTAGTTTCTTACTGCAAATGTGCAAATGGGTTTTATGCCTCCACTTGCTTTTTCTTTTCCAGGTGGACTGAAAGCCTGGGGACTTTTCTAATGGTCTTGGTTTTTTTTTTAGAACACTATTAGACTTACAGAAAAATTAAGAAGCTAATACAGGGTAGGGCCTGTGGCTCAAAGGAGTAGGGTGCCGGCCTCATGTGCCAGAGTTGGCAGGTTCATACCCAGCCCCAGCCAAAAACTGGAGGAAAAAAAAAAGGAAGCTAATACAGAGGGTTCCCATATATTCTCCATGTGTCCATTAATATCTTATTATGCTGCATTTGTTATAATTAATGAATCAATATTCATAACTTATTATTAAGTAACATCCATAGTTATTCAGATTTCTTTAGTCGCTTGTTGTTCTTTTTCTGTTCTAGGAGTCCATTCAAGACACTACGTGACATTCAGTTGCCAGGTGTCTTTAGTCTCCTCTTAGCTCTGACAGTTTCTCAGACATTTCTTCTTCGTGATGACCTTGAAAGTTTTAGGGAGTACTAGTTACATGCTCTGTAAGATAGCCCATACTGGAATTTGTCTCATTTTTTTAAATGATGAGACTGGAGTTATGGTTGTTGTAAGGAGGAACAGGTGAAGTGCTGTTTTCATCACATCATATCTAGGATTCATTGAAATTGACCAACTGGCTGAAGTTGAGTTGCACAGATTTCTCCAATATAAAGTTGTATAAAGTTCTCTTTTGTTCCTTTCTTCTTCCTTTCATTGGATGTACACCACAAATTGAATTGCCTTCTCCTGTGTAACCATGACCTCATACTATCTAAGCACAAAAATGTATGGCTTTTAGGAAAATAGAAACAGTAGTGGTATAAATGGCAAGATCAACTAAGTCTCGAACATCATATTTGAATCCTAATTCATTTAATTTATTTGTACTTGATTTTTAAATTATCTACAAACCCGCCTGATGCATAGATCTTTAAAAATAATTGGAGGTATTAATGCCTCTATTTCAGCTCATTGTATTTTATACAATAGTATGACAAAGAGTTATCTTTATAATACTGCTTATAACTTTTCTGTACTATTAGGTGATTTATATTTTGGGATGATTTAAGTGAAAAAGAGAGGCTAATCCCTGTAAGGTAGAAAAAGCTCATCCTGTACACCATAGCAGGGGAACTTCTCTTGGGGTCATATATTTTTGGTGAAATAAGGATACTTTGGAAAGGTTCTGAGTGCTGCAAACTGCTGACATAAGAAATAAAAGTGACTCTGGGTTTCCACAGGAAAAACTGATAAGATTTTTAACGTTGAGCCAGAGGATTTTGAGTAAAGATTTATGAATCAATACATTAGACAACAAAGTTTATCAGTTTTCCATAGTAAACTTATAATGGTTTCCAATTTTATGTTTGACACAGCAGAATTCTTGACAATAGATCTTTTAATTCCTTTATAGTAATTCTCCTTACATTTAGAAATGTATAGAGTATACCTACAAAGTAAAAGGATTCATTTATTTATTTACTTTTGCAGTTTGTTTTTTTTTTTTTTTGGGCCAGGGCCAGGTTTGAACCCGCCACCTCCAGTATAAGGGGCCAGTGCCCTACTCCTTTGAGCCACAGGCCCAAAGGATTCTTTAAAACAAGGCTTGTTTGTTCAAAAAATCTTAAATGAAATTTATTCAGGCAACATTGATACATGATACAGTTGTTTGAATAAAACTAAATAATCAAAGATCAAAATGCCTCAGAAATGCTGAATTGACTGGTAAATACTATGGTTAACTCCAAGTGGTCTTTATATTATACTTATATTCATTTTTGATGACATTGATTGTAACTAAGATGACATTATCAGAATTGAATGTAGTATTTTAAAATCTAAGTCAAGTTGCCTGGTTTAGTGACAAAGCTAAAGTCACTTTATTTGCAGGTAGTAGGCTTACTTGCATTAGTAAACCTGGCAGAGTTATTCATGTCCTACTTTACCAATTTTAAACACCTTCTATGTGAAAGAGTGTTGGCTAAATGGGTCCCTTTCAAGTTTTTGATTCTGGCTGCCTCTGTGAAAGATGACTGAACTTACGGCCAGTGATGCCCCCAAGCTTCCTTATAGCTGAAGAAAACATAATATTGGAAGCAAATGTTCAGAAATGAGGATACTACATTAAAAGTAGAAAAGACTAAGGTTGAAGAGAGACAAAGCATATACACAAATATATACCCACATGTGTATATATTCTACTTACAGTAGAATAGAGGACTGAGGGTTGAAATAAGAATATACAGAGAATATCTATTTGCTTCTTGGGTTGTAAGTCAAATTTTAAAATAAGTTATCCCCCTGATTGTTGTTCACTGACATTTATAATATTGAGAACTAAAAGGAAAAAGAAAATCCAGTATTTTCATATTCCCCAAAGCACAAAATGATATAGTAGAAAGTATTGTATATTTAGGTAATCTGTTATTTATCTCAGATTTTTCACCCCTACCTCTAGCACCATTAGGAAAGTCATTCAGCTCTTTAGTATCTTAACTTGGTCATTTAAAAAAAATTAAATTTGAGCCAGATCACAATTCCTTAGTAAGTGGTTAGTATATGTGCCTTTCATACATTAAAAATTCAGAATTCATCTTCATGAGAATTCTAGGAGATGTTCTTCTATAAATGGATAAGTTGAGGCTGAGCAAGCCTATGTACTTTGCTCAAGATCAACTGGCTTGAATGTGGCTGAATTCAGGTGAGTGAGTGAAATGTTAGTTCACTCAAATGCAAAGTTAGCCAGTTACTTTCATGAGCCAGTGTAAGGGAATGAACCAGAGTGGGAATGGCGGGGAACGAGGAAATAAAACACACAAGAAGCGAAGATGGAATTGGAAGGACTGGAGCAGCTGAGACTGCAGCCAGCACTGAACTGTGAAAACAGCTTTATTGTATAGTATTTAAACAAGGTCACATATTTAAACAAAGTTGCTTACCAGATGAAATTGATGTGAGTCTGGTACATGGAGTAAAGATTAACTTTAGGGAGGAAAAGCTACCCCCACTTTCCAGCAAAAGATAAAAGAAAGTTCGTGGGGGCTCCCTGATGTCTGGCAGAGGAGAAAAGCTTGTTGTTATTAATCTAAAAGAATGTTATTCTAAGAGGAGAAGCAGTTGGGGGTTGTTCCGGAACATCTCCCCAGGCTATGGAGGCCTTGCTGCCTCACAGCCCATACTCCACAAGTTACTTGTAAAAAAACCTGTCACTAATGAAAGATTGACTTAGCCCCTGCCCCTCATAGGTATACTGAAGTCCTAACCTCCAGTAACTGTGGATGTAACCCTATTTGGAAATATGGTCTTTGTAGATATAATCAAGTTCATATGCAGACATAATGGGTTAGGTTTGGTCCTAAATCCAGTGACTGTTGTCCTTATAAGAAGGCAGTGGGTTATAGCTTTCATATAAAAGGTATAAATTAGTTTCATAATAAAGGTGTGTACATTGGATACTTTTTCCTCCATTCCTGCGATACTTTGCTCAGAAGAACATTCTCCAGCTCCATCCATGTGAACATGAAGGACGTAAAGCCTCCATCCTTCTTAATGGCTGCGTAGTATTCCATGGTGTACATATACGACAGTTTGTTGATCCATTCATGGATCGATGGGCATTTGGGCTTCTTCCATGACCTGGCAATTATGAATTGGGTTGCAATGAACATTCTGATACAAATGTAGATAAAGTAATTTCTATAAGGCACTTTAAACAGTGCCTGGTACATCTCCTGTGCCTAATAAATGTTCGTTTTTACATTTTATTTTTCCCTTGTGGTAGAATGCATCCAGGTCTCGGGGACACAGTTGCAGCCCTCTGTCCATGTGTTCAGGCTGCAGTGGGGACACACGCCCCCCACTGGCTGTCTCCTCTCAGACTTCTCTACTCATCCCTCTATAGGGAGATGCCTTTTTTTCACATAAAACAATAAGAAATAATAAATAGTCACAGGAACGAGAAGAGATTCACCCTAAACCAATTTCAAGGTAAAATATTTAACAGATTCATTTCTGATAATGTTTTTATTATTGTTTTCTGGACTAAAAGTGAAGACAATTGAGCATTGTTTGAAACCATTTTATTCTAGGAAGCATAACTGTTTCTAATTTTGTGTCAGATTGATCCCAACCTCTGTGTTAACACAGAATTTCTCTATTGCTTTACATGTATAATAGGATTAATGATATTTGTCTCTTGAAAAAATTAAAATATTTGTAAAGTACTTAAAAATTCAAAAAACCCTCATGATCCTCTTATGGGGTTATATTCTGAAGGACTTGTTAAAGGTATTTGGAGATAAAATTACTAAAAATTAGAATAAACTAATCTGTCTTATTTACAGTATCTTCACTAAATCTCATTGAAATATATTTACATGACCCTGAAAATGTGGATGATACAAGGTCAACATTGTTTCCATTATCTTTGTGCTAATTATATCAATTATGAAGCAAATAACAATGCCCTTGTCCTTTGTGTGAAAAATGGCACTGATGAGGCACTATCAGAGAACTTATTCTTTGTTAATAGAGAAGTAGTTATGTATTGTACTTCAAAAATCTTAATACCTCCAATACCCTTCCTCATACATGCAGCTTTTGCTTTTCAAAATACTTCCTAATAAATCCCAAAACATTTTATAAATCATTTATTCATTAATTTTTTTGAAAGGCTGCTATGTGCCAAGCAGTGTCAGGCACTGAGGATACAGAGACATCTAAGATCAAAACTTGTCTTTCAGGAGCTTACAGTCTAGGTAGGTAGAAGAGGATGTTAAAAGGTGCTTATTGGCATGTCTAAAAGTTGGCGTGTGAAAGGGTCTGATATAGGCATGAAGAGAGAATGGTTCATTTCATTTTATCAAATAGTTATAGGGAGGATGTTTGGAGATAGACGGTATTTGTCAGAGAAGGAGAAGGCTGTGGCAGGACATTCTGGCTGGAAGATTTTAGGCAAAGTCCTGGGGGTAGAGGGGGCCTTTCAGAATAGCTGAAAGTTGGTGCAAGGAAGGTTCCTGAGAGGGAGGGAGGTTGCAGAGGGTGCTACAGGCTGCTGTGAGGTGGGTGTTATGTGTATCAGTATTATAAGAAGAGCTAGATTAAATATTTGACAGGCACACCGATATTTAAGTAATGTTAAATATTGCCATGGATGTAATGATAGAAAAAGTTTTATTTATCTGACCTCTTTTCACCACCTAGTCTGGGGGTCCTTGATAAAGCTTTGGGGGTGGGGTAGATCTGGTTAACACTGGGACTCCCTCCTGCCCCTGCCCCCCAAGTCTCACCGTCAGTCCTCCTTCGTCTTTCTCGGACACTACCCTCAACTTCTCTACCAAGTGAGAGCCAAATTTCATGCCAAGTGATATTAGTCCTTAGGCTCTTTCCATCCATCCCTCATTGTAACCCAGGGAATGGAAGGTTAAAATCTGCAGAGGCCCACTGGGCTTTCTCACTTTCACTGTGAAATGAAATGGTTCATTTCATTTTATCGAATAGTTATAGGGAGGGATGTTTGGAAATGCTTCTTAGAGGAAGTGAGCCTGGAGATGGAGGGCTTGTCAGATGGAGAAGGAGGAGAAAGCTGTGGCAAGACATTCTGGCTGGAAGATTTTAGGCAAAGTCCTGGGGGTAGAGGGAGCCCTTCAGGGGCTTCTGTCTTGGGTCTTGCTCTGTTCAGGGAAGAGTCACTGGACCAGGTGTGCTGGCCCAGGCAAAGCACAACCATCCCATAGTTTTTACTATACTGTTGCGGTGGCCTAGGCAGGCAGATGTGAGCTCTTTCTCTCACTATGCTGAACTAACAATTACATGGTAAGAGCTTAATTTACATGTACCCTCTCTGCATTTCTTTGGTATTCAGTGGGTAGTTGCCAAGTAACTGAAAATGTGTCTAGACGCAGATGTTTCTATATTCAAAGTGGGTTAACTTTCTGAGCTACAAAATAAAACGCACGTAACCCTCTAGCATCATGCACAGCCCCAAGGTTCAGATGAAATGTTAAGACCTGAGGGAAGATCGTTCACTATCTGCAAGGTCTTTATTCACTACCTATAGGGTCTTTGTTTCCCCAGATAACGCACTAATGCTTTCCTGAAAATGAAGCTCCAATAGTTAAGAAAACACTGGAGAGGAAACAGTAAATGGCAGGCCTGGAGTCTTTTTTTTTTTTTTTTCTTTACCTGGGAGACAGGAGAGAGGTAGGTGCCTCTGTTAAATATCCTGGTATACATCATGCTAATAATAGACTTCCTGATAAAAATGCTAATGTTATTTACCAGTAAAAAGAGAGAGCTGTTATCTGTGAAATGCTTTGAGTGGTGGTTCCAGTTATCTATTGCTGTGTGAGAAACCAGCCTCAAAACTCAGTGGCTTAAAACAATAGTTTGTTATTATCTTTCACCTTTCCATAGGCTCGGCTCAGTGAGGTAATTTTTTTGTGTGGAGCCTCTCACCCGATTTTAGTCAGGTGGTGCTGCAGTTGCAGACATCTGAAGGGACAGCTGGGCTGGACTTTGGAGACGGCTCCCTCAGGCGCCAGGTGATAAAGCTGGGTTAGGTCTGCCAGCCATATGGTCTTTGATGCAACTACCCAGCTCTGCTGCTGTCATGTGAGAACATACATGGACAATATGAACACGGCTTTGTTCCAATGAAATGTCACTTACAAAAGCAGGTGGTAGGCTTGATTTGGCCCGGGGGCTATAGTTTACCAACCCGCAGGGTCTATGATCTCTGTGAAGGAAGAACGCTTGTCCTGTGCCTTGGTAGTGAATCATTAGTAAACTTAGTATTAGGTAAAATCTATAAAGTGTGTTGAGTCTGATTTGGTAATTGGACTCACATGGTCTCTTAGAAATTCTCTTGATTAACACAGGGCCTTTGCCTAATATGTATAGCCACTTAATATTTGCAAATCAAGTGGTCTGCAAGTAGTAATCGAATTCCAGTTGTTGGCATATTGTACAGCTAGCCCTCCTTGTCTGTGGGTTCCAAATTCATGGAGTCAATTAACTGTGGGTTGAAAATATTTTTTTACAAAAAGGATGGTTGCATCTGTACTGAACATATGCAATCTTTTTTTTATTATTCTCTAAACAATTCAGTATAACAACTATTTACATAGCATTTACATTGTATTAGGTATATTCTAAATCATCTAGGGAAGATTTAAAGAGTGTGGGAGGATGTACTTAGGTTATATGCAAATACTATGCCATTTTCTATAAGGGACTTAAACATTCATGGATGTCAGTGTGTATCTGTGTTCTGGAACCAATCCTGCTCAGAAGCCAGGGACAACAGTATGCTGATGTTCAGAATTTTCTAGTCAATTGTACCTATACTGATTGTGTGAGAAACTGGCCTCAAAACTCAGTGGCTTAAAACATGGAGACCTGAGATGGCAGAGCTCAGGCCATTCATTGTAAATGTGGAAGTTCCTGTTATATTTTATCATTATTGAGAAGAAATCTAAATTTATTATAGTATGTTTAGAAATCATAAAGTATATCTATGCTACTTTTAAAGTATTTTTAGCACAAAAGAAAAATAAGCCTCCTAGGATGTGGTTTCCAAGAAAAAACTTCCTTTATCTGCAGCAGGATTCCTTCAGATAGAGGCCACTGCTGGAGCATCTCCCCCAGCAGAAGCTTGGAAAAGAGAACGTGAGGGCACAGTCTGAGGCAGGTTGTCAGTAAAGGCTTCCTGCATAATAAAAAAAGAATTGCTTAACCTTTCAAAACACTGGTAAATATAAGATAAATATTTAGACTTCAACTGTGTGGAATTTTCTTTCTTTGAGAGCTTTAAAGGAAGTGATTTTCCAAAGAGATTAGTAGATGACAGTATTTTTTGATTTGAGTCTTGGGGGTTGAGAGAAGCTTATAAGGCAAGGGGGTAAAAGGAGAAACGTGTAGAGACAAAATATCTGAACTCACGTTTTTTGATTTTTTATAAGCAAAGTTATATAATAGAAAATTATTGAAAAATACTTGTAATTTTGACATGTATATAAGCAATGCAAAAACTAAGCATATTTTAGCACTGTTATAAATAAACTGTTTCATAGGACAATGGAACTTTTAATTTAAAAATAGACTAGAAATATTCCTCTGTCAAAATGTTTTTAACTATTTGTATTTAATTAATTTTTTATTTGTTTTGAGACATTATCTTGCTTTATCACCAAGATTAGAGAGCAGTGGCACAATCATAGCTCAT
Source organism: Galagoides demidoff (assembly GCA_963574575.1). Lineage (NCBI taxonomy): Eukaryota > Metazoa > Chordata > Mammalia > Primates > Galagidae > Galagoides > Galagoides demidoff. Next base: position 9,522 of record CAUYQV010128365.1, on the reverse strand, counting down.
TAACCTTGAATTCCTGGGCTCAGTGATCCTCACACTTTAGCTTCCTGAGTAGCTAGAACTATAGGTATACAACACTGTGCCCAGCTGATTTTTAAAAAAATTTTTTTTCTATGGAGGCATAGTATTACTATGATGCTCACGCTGGTTCCAAATTCCTGGCCTCAAGTGATTCTTCTGGTTCAGCCTCCTAAGGTGCTGAGGTTACAGGTCTGAGCCACCATGCTTGGCCCATTTTGTATTTTAGATAGTGAGACATTCTTACAGATGTGATGTGATTATAAAGTATACCATAGAAAATAGTGTAAAAGACATTTTCCCAGTGATAGAAAATAAAACTATGCTTAAGCAAAACTTGAAAATCAGTAAAAATAATTGTAGAAGATGTTTTATTATTTATTTTGCCCTTAAGGCTCATGTCATGGTCACATGTTAATTCCAACGGAAGGCACGTGTGCTCCTTGTTATTTGTCTCTGTTTTAGTAAACAAGACACCCAGGCCTCTCTGCAGACTTATTCCTATCCCTCTTCCTGTGATGGTGTGAGATGAAATCCCGGGCAGCCCAGATGGCAAGTGGAGAAGATAAAGACAAGATAGGAAAGAAGAGCTAAAAAAAGGACAGAGACTCTTTAAATTCCTGAATTATACCTCAGAGGTGTGAGGCTTTCTATAAGAATTAATATAAAAATAGGATTCCTTATGGGATTATTATTTGCAATTTTTCCTGTTTCCCATTTTCCCACATGAACTGAAGAGCCCCCAGACCGACTGGCCGCAGCGTGGAAGTGTAGCCCTGCTACCCTGTGGGCGTCTTGGCACCCAGGCTTAAGTTCCATCTTTATTACCAACTATGGCATTATGAAAAATTTACTTGATGCAAGTTTTATCAAGCTGATTAGACATCTTTAAATGGGTGTATGGTTACAGAGGAGGGGGAGTGGCATTAATGTTTTAAAAAGGAAAATAATATCTGGATGGAGTTACTAAAAATGCAGCGGGCAGAATGGTGATGGCTTAAAAATCACATTTTGAAAAGGTAAAAAGTACTCCCAAGGCACTATGTGTTTATGGAGACTTTGAAAATAACAATAAAGACATCTTCATATTGCCCCTGCCCTGCAAGAATGGTCAGAGGAGGGTGGAGATGCCCTGCAGGGGCCTGAGGGTGGTCAGTGGAGGGTAAAGATGCCCTGCAGGGGCCCGAGGGGTGGTCAGCAGAGGGTGGAGATGCCCTGCACAGACCGAGGGTGGTCAGTGGAGGGTGGAGATGCCCTGCAGGGGCCCGAGGGGTGGTCAGCGGAGGGTGGAGGGTGGGCCTTTGTCTTCTGTTGCGCTTGCCAGTGTAGGGAGGACTCCAGGACAAGGGCTTGCTGCTGCAGGATTGATGTGTTTTTCAAAAGAAGTGCTCAAAGTGATAAAAGGAAGACTTATTTTGTCTTTCCAAGTAAACCAATCATAAGTCAATCAGTAGGTCTTTTAAAAAGATGTTCTGTGTCATGCTCTGCTCCTGTCAGCCTTTCTATGTGGCCACCATCTCTGTGGCAGGAAGCTCAGCGATCTCTTCTGCTTGCCTGAGGCTTTGTCTCTCCCTTTTCAAATACATCTTTTCTTCATTGTCCCTTCCCAATCCCCATTCCTTGCTAGGTCTGATTTATTTTGTGTGATATTTTCTTCCTTACTTTTTGGTTCATTCCAACTCTTAAGAGAACTCCACTCAATTTTTCATGGAAAAAAAAAAAAACAGCTCCTTTTTCTGCTTCATTTTTAGGTTTCTACCTCCTTACCATGATTCTGTTAGGGTCACCAGACTGTCTTACTAACCCTAGCCGACAGAGATATTCTACAGTACTGATAATGCCTTAATGTCACATTATCAATATCTGTCTTCCTCTCCCACCCCCAAATTTGACAGTGATGCCTAAATAAACTAAATCTTTCAGCCAGACACACAGTGCTGAATGCCTCCAACTTAGTGCTTTTGCCCCAAATAGCGACTGTTCTTAAAAACTTATTGCTATTTGTTTTGTAATTAAAATGCTCAAATATTTCCAAAGCTTTTCCATGTACATGATAAGCAATTATTTTAATACCTCTTAATTTCAAAACCTATTTATTTCATAACTAAGTAGACTAAGTAGAAACTTTTATTTTTCTAATATTATTATAGCTTTCATCTATATTTCATGCTGATTTCTTTTTTCCCTTCTAGATGGAGACTGGAGGGTAACTGTGGTCACTGGGGATCTTGAGAATGCTGGTACCACGGCAACAGTATCTGTTTCTGTCTATGGAGACACAAGATGTTCAGGTCCTATTATTTTGGGATCTGGGAAACACCACCTATTTAACCCCAACAGTGCAGATATATTTAAGATAAGGATGATATGGATATAACTTGTTTGTTAGGATATATTATGCTATCCATACCCTACAATGAAATGGAGAATGATTTTTTTGGTTGTTGTTTGGTATTGCACTTGCATTAAATTTTCTTGATATACATGAAATGTTTTATCCTAGGAGAGCTAGGAAATAGTAATAAGAGAAATGTAAGATTTTTGTTTCTTTTTCATGTTTTATTTGCATAAAGATGAAAATGTACACGGACTTTAGAAAATTTTGAGTTAGAGTGGAAACATCAAATTAGTATTTCTATTTTTGAATGTCTGTCTTACTCCATATACAATCACACTTTACACACGTATACTAGTACATGTAAGGATGATGGTATAATGGAAAGGTGGTGCAGTGTGAGGGCTAAGATGTGGGCAAATGAGTCAAATTACCTAAACCTCTCATTTAGATACTGATTTTGCCATTTATAAGCATGGGTGGACTTTTTCCTTCAAAGGGTTATCAGGAAGATTAAATGGCTTACTACCTAGAATAGTGTCTGAAATGCTCAATAAATGTTTGCTATTAGTATTGTAGTACACAGACAACTTTGTAGCACCTTTTTTTTTTTTTACATGTAATGTTAGCATTTATTCAAGGAGATACATAGTCTTCCTCATTATAATTTTTGTTGATTAAATACTAGGTAATATAAGGTCTAACAATTAAGTTCCTGAACTCGTTCAAGGAAAAATGCTACATACTTCATTGCTGAATATCATTATGGTCACTTTGGAAGTGCTCCCCTTGGAAGCTATGGATTAACCTCAGCACCTAGTCCACCTTTCAAAGTAATGTTGGAACTCTTAGAGCTGTCACTGTATGGGCACACAAAGCATACAACAGAGATAATGAATGCCACTCAGCAAGACACTGCCACCTGTCAACAGGGACACAGCTGTGACACGGATACAGCCAGGTTATGGAACCTTACTGAGTTGTTGGTGCCGTGCTGCCGATGTAAGCACATGGTGGCAAGTTTGCTAACAGTGTCAGACCTTGGATGATGATAGTTCTGATGGCCATTCCGGAAAAAGAGTTCCAGAATTGTTTTTAAGGGTGGACTAGGTGCTGAAGTTAGTCCATAATTTCCCAAGGGGGGTCCTTAGAAGATGACCATAGAGATATTCAGCAATGAGGTATGTAGTACTTTTTCTAGATGAGTTTGTGAACTTAATTGTCAGGCCTTCACACTTGGTATTACTGGACATTTAAATGGCTTCTAGGTTTTTACTATTACATTAATAAAGAAGGCTGCAGTAAGCATATTTTTAGCCTTAGATTTCTTCTTTTTAACCAAAGCTATCTTACTTATGACAAATTCTGAGAAATGGGATTATTCTTGATCTATTTTGACAAATTACTTCATAAAAGTATGATTTACATAGCACACCACCTACCAGGACACAGCCAACAACTGGTAAATTTTAATTATTATTAAATTATTACTATGTCTCAAATAATAGTATCTATCTCTGCCATATAAAATATTTAATATCTTTTAATTAAAATTAGTCAGTTCCTCAGAACTATGCATTTGCCCATTATGGAAATTTCACATAAATGAAATCATACAACATGGAATTTTATGTCTGACTTCTTTTATTTAGCATAAATAGTCTTTTAAAAGTTAATCAGTGTTATTGTACTATATGCTATAGTTGTACTATATGCTACATATACTACATGTAGTATCTAGTACTTTTTTTATGGCTAAGTAGTACTTTATTTTATGGATATACCATTTGTATTTTACCATTCATCAGTTGAAGCTCATTGAGGTTGTTTCCACTTTGGGCTATTACTAATAATGCTGCTGTGGACTATGTACAAGTTTTTGTGTGCAATACATTGTTTCACCTGGGTATATGCATAGGCATTGAATTGCTGAATTGTACAGTAATGCAATGTTTAACATTTGAGGAACTGCCAACTGTTTTCCAGAATGGCTATCCCATTTTCCCATTCTCACAGTAGCATACACGGTTCCTCTTTCCCTCCATCCTCACCAATTCGTTGTTATCTGTCTTTTGATTCTCACCTTCCTAGCAGATGTGAAGTAGTATCTCATTGTGGTTTTGAGTTGCATTTGCCTAATGACTAATGATGTTCAACATCCTTTCATGTGCTTATTGAACATTTGCACATCTTTATTGGAGAAATGTCAATCAAATAATTTGCCCAGTTTTGATTGGATTGCTTATTTTTCTATCAATGAGTTTAAGAGTCCTTTTTAAATTCCAAATGTGTCTGTTGTCATCTATGTGATTTACAAATGCTTTTTCCCCTTTTGTGAGTCACTGCTAGTGATGACTTCTCTATTTTCCTGTATCTGAGAATGTCTTAACTCACATTCTTAGTTGACAATTCTTTTTCTTTTAACACTTTAAGATGTCATCCCTTTGCCCTCTGACCTTTATAGTTTCCGATGAAAGTCACCTGTTAATCTTATTGAGGGGTTACTTGTCTGTTACAAATTGTTTATCTTTTGCTGCTTTCAATTTTCTCTCCTTTTTTTGGCTTTACCAGTTTGACTATGTTGAGGTTGGGTGTGGACCACTAAGCTGCTGTTTTTCAGATACTGTGGTTGCAAGGTTGCAGGTTTTTAAGCACATGATGGAGCTGGGAAGAGGGACAAAAAGTCTAAAAAGTTACACAAGCCATTTTGTTTTTACCAAAATTAATAGTTTTCAAGGAATAAATGCTCCTTGAATTATTACAAACTTTTGGTTAGTTAATTTTCAGATCTGGAAAATTTGATTTAAAAAATTGTATCATTGCTTTCCTGAAGCAGTGAATTTATGGAGGGCCTCAATCTGACATTCTAGAAATCCTGCTTGTTCTCTTTTCTTTTTCATGTTGCTAAAATGAAATCATCTATTTATGGCTGTGATTTCTATAACCTGCTTAAGATAAATAAAAACTGGTCCAATATAAATTTGTCTTTGAGACTATAATATGTCATAAGACCAAATTCTTACAATGCAGAACTCACCGCTTAAGTGGTTGTCGAGAATTGACTACCTTATTATTTTCAGATGGTGAAAATTTCCTACTTAATAACTGGTCCATATATGTGACAATGTGAGGCACCTCTAATATCCTACTGACTAAATCACAATTGTTAGAGAAAAACTTGTAGGTTTGGGCAGAAAGTAGAGGCAGATTCTAATTTCAAAAAGGGCCTATACAAGAGTATCGATGACTTTGTAGTAATTTTGACATCTACCCTCCATAGACTATAGAGTGAGCCCTATGACTGTACCCCATGGGGGAAGAGCCAGGCTGAAGAATGTAAGGCATCTTCAGGAAAATAATCAAGGCAAAAGTAAGAGCAAATAATCCAATATGGCAAAAAGTAGGGAGAATAGACAGGAGTTCCTAGAGAGTAAGGACTGGGCCTCATTCATTGCTAACCCTTGAATCTTATCTATTGCCTGACATAAACTAAATACTCATGAATGTTAGCTGAAAGCATGAAAATTTAGTGAAAATGACTTTGTTAAAATTTGTTTAATATTTACTGCTTTTTGTTGTGACATCAATTGTTGAACTTCCCTTTTGATCATTCTCACCTTGAAGGTATTATAAAGGTGTCCCACGTATCTTATCATTTTTAGTATTTACCTATAAACCTGCCAAGAGATTTAGTTGAATTTTTATGGCATTTTAAACATTGAAAAACACCAAATAGTACTCTCTGTTGCTTGGAAAAGTTAGTGCTGATACCTAGAAAATGGTTTTCTACTTCTGGCTTACTATGAAACCAATTGATTTTGTACATAAATAGGTTTAATATTTACTATGAGCTCATAGGACACTTGCACAATCATTGAATATCCCTTATATTCCTTAGATAGGATGCATAATACATTTTTGCCTTTTTAGAAATAATTTATATCAGCAGAAATTAAATAACCTATGTTTGAGCTTCACCTCTGCCCTTTACTACATGGATAAACCACTTAACATTTCTAAGGTTTAATTTCCTCCTTTGTAAAATGGATACATAAATACCTTGTAATATTACTGCGCAGATCAAAAGGGATCAAAATTGAAACACTTTGCATAAAGTATAAAACATTCTTATCATTATATTCTTGAGGCTAACTCTTTGATCCTGCCCACAAATTGGGGTAGTCTTCCTAATTTGGTAGGAATTAAGAAAATTTTTCAGATGAATGAAGGCAGGAAGGTAGCTTGGCAGATGGTTAGTAGGTGGCTATTGCCAGTATGGGGGTAACTGTAGAAACGTCTGGAGGCTGGTGTAGGAGGAAGGAACAGAAAAAAATAAGACTAGGTTGGCTGGGCTAGAGCAAATCGGTGAGTATGTAATGTTTATCTTGGGACTTTTCAATGGTTAAAGGTTAGATGGCCATGTGGATTTATTTATTATTAGCCATTAGCTAAATGGATGTCAACCTGTTATTTTAATTTTGGAACTTCCATATGATACACACACACACACATGTATATATACTTATATACATATATCTATAATTTTTTTTCTTTTCTCTCTTTTATGTCCCCTCTTTCTTATCTTTTTCTACTCTTTCTTTTTCTTTTCTTTTTTTTTTTAAATGGGCCCAAAACTTGGAATTTGATAGTATTTTACATTGACTCCACTCAGCAGTTTAGGAATTGCAGCAGTGTCCTGTTGATATAGCCATCTATGGATAGAATATTTTAGAGATAATTTAACTTGAACTTTGCCTTCCCTCAAAAGAGTTTAAATATTAAAAAATAATACCTACATTTGGACCACAAAATTTTTACTTATGAATTACTATCAATAAAAGTGAGTAGAGTTAAATATACAAAAATCTATGGATGTGAAAACTCCACTGCAGGTGACATTAGCAAGATTGCAGAAAGGGACTTTCTGTGCTTTAATATCCCCATAGAAAGATCAACCAGCAGCTATTTACTGACTAGAACTTTGAGGGTGAGGCAGAAGCAGTTCCTTAGAGCACAAACACAGAGAAAAGTTATTTTATTGGAAGGGCATGATAATTGGTTTCACTTTGACTGCATCACTCCTACCTCAAGTCATACCAAGAGGGTTCACCAGGCTTATAGTTTCTTCAAAGGCAGAAAGTGAGCCCAAGATGGGCATTCAACTTTCCCAGTCTTCCCAGGTACTTCTTAGAAGACCCACTTCTGCAATGTCTCATAAGGTACACTGGGTGATTTGGCAGGGCTAGACCACATGGGGTCAGCCAGGAACAAAGATAAAGGACATAGTTCTTATGGTATAGCGGAACCTACTCAGTGACCCTGCAGCTATATCTGAATGTAGAAACCATAGAAAAGCATTGCTTGGCCAAAGAGCACAACATAGTTTCTCCATCAGGGGAAATTGTGGAGTCCATTTTGTAGCCCCCCAGTTATGAGTCCAACTAGAAGCACTGCTAGGCCAAGCAGTACAGCCTGTGATCCTGCCCAACCAGAGGCAAATATGAAATATAGCCTGGGATCCTGCCAGACTGAAGAGCCCAGCCAGTGGCCAGGGAGCCCAGTCAGAAATCCTACTTGACCATACAGCTTGCCCAGGAGACCCACAAGTTATATACACCAGTGACTGGCATTATCTAACCCCAGAGCATGAACTGAGGCTCTACTTATCTATTGACCCTCAGAGCAAGCCCTACTTGCCTGTGTGTGCTATCAGCTGGCCCATCTAGAACCCGTAGTTGGCTGACTGGTGAAAATCTCATCTTGCCAAAGTGAACTTGTAAGGGCCAGAAGAGGTGACTACTTTCTCAAATGCACTGATACCAGTGGATGGATATGAGGATTGCAAAGACTCATGGAAACATGACACTGCCAAAGAAAACTAATAAATCTCCAATAATTAACCCTAAAGAAATGAAGGTATATAAAGTGACCAACAGAGAATTCAGAACAATCCTTTTAAATGACTTCTGTGAACTTCAAGAAAAGACAGGTAGACAGCTCAATGAAATTAGAAAAATAATGGATGAACAAAACTAGAAGTTCAACAAAGAAATAGAAATTCTTTTTTAGAAATTAACAGAAATCCTAGAGCTGAAGAATTGTATTGACTGAACTGAAAAAATTTATGTAAAGCTTCAATAGTAGACTCAATTAAGCAGAAAAAAGAATAAATAAACTTGAAGATAGGTTCTTTAAAATTATCCAGTCAGGCTGCACACAGTGGCTCATGCCTGTAATCCCAGCAGTTTGGGCGTCCAAGGCAGGTGGATCATCTGAGCTCTGGAGTTCAAGACCAGCTTCAGCAAGAGCAAGACCATGTCTCTACTAAAAACAGAAAAATTATTCAGGCATTGTGGTAGGTGCCTGAGTCCCAGCTACTCTGGATGCTGAGGCAAAAAGATCAGTTGAGCACACAAGTTTGAGGTTGTTGTGAGGTATAATGATGTTATCGCACTCAACCTAGGGTGACAGAGTGAGACTCTGTCTTAAAAAAAAGAAAGAAAGGAAGAAGGAAGAAAGGAATAAATAAAAGAAAAAATAAGTTATTCACAGGAGAAAAAATAAAAAATGAATAAAAAGTTTTAAAAGCTTATGGGATTTATGGGAAACCACTAAGTGAAATACTTTCACTATCTCTCTCTCTCTCTCCAGAGAATGCCAGAGAAGAGAGAAGATAAGAGAAAGAAACTCTATTCAAAAAAATAATGCCCAAAAATCTTCCAACTTTTGGAGAGAAATGGATATCTAGATATATAAACCTAAAGGGTCACTATATAGGTTGAGTCTGTTATACACTGAACACATTACTTATATAATTATATTGTCAAAAGACAAAGAATTTGAAAACAACAAATGACTCATTGCTTACAATGGAGGCTTCGTAAGACTCTCAGTAAATTTCTCAGCAGAATTCTTGTAGACTACGAGAAAACGGGATATATGTTTAAAATATCAAAAGGGGGAAAATTTTCAACCAAGAATCCTGTTCTTTAGAAATGAAATAGAGATAAAGACTTCCAAAACAGGGGGCTGAGCCAAGATGGCGGACTGCAGCCAGCTTTTTACAGAAGCTCCCATCCAGAAGGAGGCTGAAAGGACAGAAGTTTAGCTAATTAGCTGATGGTTTGGAGAGAGCCAAGAGAGAAGATTGAGGAGCACACTTCAACCTTCCT
>CAUYQV010128362.1:0-38724 GCA_963574575.1 Galagoides demidoff | reverse complement strand
CATCTTACAAGGGTACATGTGAAATTTACTAAATGTAGAATATGAATGTCTTTTTTTTTTTTTTTTGAGACGGAGCCTCAAGCTATCCCCCTGGGTAGAGTGCCTTGGCATCACAGCTCACAGCAACCTCCAACTCCTGGGTTCAAGCGAGTCTCCTGCCTCCGTCTCCCAAGTAGCTGGGACCACAGGCGCCCGCCACAACGCCCGGCCATTTTTTGGTTGCAGCCATCATTGTTGTTTGGCGGGCCCAGGCTGGGGAGTCGAACCTGCCACCTTAGGTGTACGTGGCTGGCGCCTTAGCCAATTGAGCCACAGGCGCCGAGCTGAATATGAATGTCTCAACACAATAACTAAAAAAATGCTGTGAAGGTTATGTTAACCAGTTTGATGAAAATATTTCAAATTGTATATTAAAACCAGCACATTGTACCCCATGATTGCATTGATGTACACAGCTATGATTTAATTTAAAAAAAAAGAAAGAAAGAAAGAAAAAAAAGATGTTTCTGGGGTATCTGGCAAAATCCTCTGACCTGGCTGGTATTCACCTTATAATTCATTAACATGTTCATTTGATTCCTGTGGTTTTTGAATCTTTTATTGTATAATAAAAGATTTAAAATATATATTTCTTGGGCAGCGCCTGTGGCTCAAAAGGATAGGGCATGGGCCCCATATGCCAGAAGTGGCAGGTTCAAACCCAGCCTCGGCCAAAAAAATGAAAAAAAAAAAATATATATATATATAGCTATTTCTCCAGGGTGACATACTGGTCTAAAACACACAGCATGAGGCATAATATACAGAGTTGCCAAATTCTGCTCTTAAGTTAAATAATATTCATTCACAGGCAGGCAGAGGCCTGATGTAAAGTAGATTATATTTTTAGAAATATCCTGGAGGTTTTAGCTGCCCACAAATGACTGTCTGCCTGCAAGGCTATCAAACTGCCCTACCAGAGGCCTTGGGCGGGGGTGGGGTGCGGTGTGGCCTGAGCCAGGGAAAAGCCACAGGGGCAAGGCCTGGGCCTTTGCAGCTCTAGTCCGGTCTATTGGAAAAGACTGATTATAACTCTGGATGGAGGAGCCAGAGTCACACAGACCCCTATCATGAGGAAGCAATGGCCAGTCCCCAGTGTGATAGGGGCTATACTATGATTCACCATCTTGGTGCCATGAGAAGATGACGGAGGCAGCTTGCAGTTCCCTTGCTTCTGCAAGGTCCAGGCTCTGAGGTAGAAACTTAGAATTTCAGGACAATTTCCTTATGGCATTTAGGAAATATATCTTTCAACTTTAGGATTTTGGAGGCTGGGCCTGGTGGCTCACACCTGTAATCTCAGCACTCTGGGAGGACAGGGCGGGAGTATTGCTTGAGTTCGTGAGTTTGGGATCAGCCTGAGCAAGAGCTGATGGGTGACTGTAGTCCCAACTACTTGGGAGGCTGAGGCAAAAGGATCGCTTGAACCCAAGAGTTTCAGGTTGCTGTGAGCTATGATGCCATAGTACTCTACTGAGGGTGACATAGTGAGACTGTCTCAAAAAACAAAACAAAACAAAACTTAAGGATTTTGCAACTAAGGAAGCTGAAGTCTAGGAAATGTAAGCAATTTAATGGAGGGCATGCAATAAACTCAACATAGCTGCCTCTTTCTGCCCCTGCCCTCACCCTTTAAAAAATGACCAACTTCCAGCCCCACAGGGGTGTATGTAGATACCTGCTCACCTTCAAGGTAATTCCAAGATTTCTCTGTGCCCACACCCACCCTGGTGCTTGTATCTGACTTGCCTTTACTTCCATCTCCTTTCATCAACTTTGACTCGGGTCCATACTTGACCCCGATTCTGATCCTTTACCTTTGGAGGTCTATATTTCTTCAACCTCTGTGCCTTGACCTCTTCTGTACCTTATACCTCTTTTATATGAACTTTGGCTTGGCTTATCCACATCCTATCTTTGGTGGGGTAAAATTATCTGCTTCAGCTACTCCACAATGTCCGGCCTCAGAGCTCCTTCTCTTAAGGAATCCAAAGGGACAAGACTTAAGGCAATATCCAGTAGATCAGGACCCTCTTCCTTCCTATCCATAAATATCTAGATTCTGTCAAGGCTAAGGCACTAGTCAGAAGCGACATCCTAGGCATGGCACGGTAGCTCATGCCTATAATCCTAGCACTCTGGCAGGCCAAGGTGAGTGGATCACTTAAACTCAGGAGTTTGAGACCAGCCTGAGCAACAGCCCCTGTCTCTAAAAATAGGCAAGGGGGCGGCACCTGTGGCTCAGTGGGTAGGGTGCCGGCCCCATATACCAAGGGTGGCAGGTTCAAACCCAGCCCCGGCCAAACTGCAACAAAAAGACAAATAGCTAGGTGTTGTGGCAGGCGCCTGTAGTCCCAGCTACTTGGGAGGCTGGGGCAAGAGAATCACCTAACCCCAGGAGTTGGAGGTTGCTGTGAGCTGTGTGACGCCACGGCACCCTACCTCTACCAAGGGCGATAAAGGCGATAAAGTGAGACTCTGTCTTTACAAAAAATAAATAAATAAATAAGTAACAGGAAGGGGAGTTGTGGCAGGTGCCTGTAGTCCCAGCTAATCAGGAGGCTAAGGCAAGAGGATTGCTTTAGCCCAAGAGTTCAGCACTCTATCGAGGGTGACAAAATAAAACTCTGTATCAAAAAATTAAAAACAAAAGGACACCCTAGCTCAACATTCCCTTGAAAAGCCAAGAGCATCTTCCATTTATTGGGATCTTAGGGAAAAGATCAATATTTTCCTGCCACCTGGCCCTAAACCCTGTTTTCTAATAACCTGAGACTCTGCTGACATTCAAGCCATCTGAAGCTCCCCATGGTCAACCAGGCAACAGGCCTCAGGAAAGGGGTTATGTTTGGGGGGTAGGGTGTGAGGTACATTAACAGAAGCATGGGGTATGGAACGAAGGAGGTTAAGTTCCATTCATGAGACTGTATCTGGAGCAGTATGTTCCAGGCTTGAGTGTTACAGTTGAAGAGGAAGAGAGAGAGACTGGAAGTGTATCAAAAAAAGGGTCCAGGAACGGGAAGCATTTAACATCATGTCATATTAAATAGGGCTGTTTCTCCTAGATACAACGTGGGGAGTGTCATAACTGGAAGGAGCCAGATTCAAAGAGAATCTGAATAATACAGTTTGGTTTGTAGACAAGAAGGCAGGCGATGAGCACGGCCTGCATAATTCAGGAACAAACAATTCAAAACCACAGCTCCAGAAACTCAAGCACCGCTTTGGAAAGTTGCCTGCCTGGAACACGCAAATCAGACGGGCCCCGAGTTCCTGTGGGCGACAGCACGGCTAGCCCCTGTCCTTGACCTTGGGTCTCAGTGTCCGAGACCGAGAAACAGTGAGGACGGTTCCCTTCCTGCGCGGTGCGGCTGGGGGAAAGGAGACCAGGGCCAGGACGGCGAACCGCAGCGCAGCTGGGACGAACTGGCCGGCAAGGCTGGACACGGGACTCCGGCCACAGCGCTTTGGCCGGACCAGGCGTAAGGCGCGGCCGACCGCGGAGCCCAGGGGAGGGGAGGTACTGAAAGATGCCTGAACACAATCCTAAAAGGGAAAAAATGCTACAGCGAGGAGGGGCGGAAGAGCGTATATGAACACGATTGATTTTCTACAGCCAAACCCCAACCTCGGGTCACAGGCACGGACGGGGTTCGAACCCGCGATCTTCGGTTTACGAGACCGACGCCTTACCACTTGGCCACCGCGCCTGACAGCCGAGCAGATGGTGGAAGCTCTCAGTGGAGGGGAGGTGGCGCAGGCGCGGGAAGGGCAGCGCCCGGCCCCGCCTCCCGCCCGGCCGCCCTTCCAGACCCTCCCGCCCGCCGGGTGCTGGCGGGCTGAGCGCAACTCCCGCCCAGCGCAGGGGCACTCTCGCGCCGGCCTCCAATCCCCTGCCCTCTGCCCCCAGCCCTGTTTTCTGCCTTCTGCGGCCAGCCGCCTGCGAGACCCGAACCGGAGGCGACCAGAACAAGACCCCGCCCACCCCCGCCTCTAGCACCGCCCAGGGGTCCGGCGAGCGCCTAGAGCAGGCAGCTGAGCGGCCGCCCGGGAAGAGGCAGGCGGCGGTGAGAACTGCAGCCCCAACGGGAGAAAAGCTGTGGCCGAAGCGGACGCGGCGCGGGGCCGCAGAGTGACCATCCCCGTGTAACCTTGGCCGAGTCTTTTCGGTCCGAGTGGGCGGGGCACTCGGGAGGCGCCGGGTGATCAGGCCGGGTCGCTTCGGGATCCAGGGGGCAAGAGGAAGGGCGGTGCGGCGGAGGACAAGGCTGGCTCTGGGAGAAAAGAGCCCCCGGGGGGCGACGCGTGGTGACCTTCCTCGTAGACCCCGCGCGGAGCACGTGCAGAGTAGACTCTGAGTAAAACGTGTTTAGACCGATGACCTTGCCGGGGGGAACCGAAGTGGGCACCAGACGAGAAACCCCCAGGGATGCTCGTGACGACTGTCCTAGCGAGAGTGAACGACTGGAGGCGACCCGCATGGAGGAACCGGATAGTCTGTCCATACCGTGAGTCATGGAAGGCAGCTATGCTCACCACTATACCACCAAAGGAACGGACTCTAGAGCCAAAGCACTGATTATCAGCATAGAGCCCCAAAGTGCACACGAATATTTATTGGAAATGTAAAGGCTAGAGGGAGCCTGGGGTTGGGGGACAAAGGGAACTTAAACTCAACTGGTAATGTTTTGCTTCTAGGTAAGAGGCAGAGAGGAGAGGGGTTGGGTACCTGAGTGGTTAGGATCATACTGTATACTTTGGAGGCAGATCTTTTATTTACTTTAAATAAAAAAAGGGGGAAATTAGGTTCCTCTGTCTTTGTATGGCCTGTGGCCACAGCGCTTGTGCAGGGAGAGAGGTGAGTGGAGATAGGTGGGGAAAGAGAAGCCCTCCTCTCAGGGCAGGGCTCTGAAGTCCACTGGGGACATTCAGGGGGTGACCAGCTGGCCAACCTTTCCCAGTGTCCAGCCCTCCCATACATCAGCGACTTAGCAGGGGAGTGCAAACCAGACCAATCATGCTATTGCCCACCCTGCCCCAACATTGCCACATTCAGCCTTATTATGTGTAGAACTTTTTAAAAATATAAGTTGTGGAGATATGGGAAAATGCTTTTGTGATTGGAAAAACCCCACAACATAAAATTTACCATTTTAACTCTTTCTAAAAGTGTACAGCTTAGTAGCGTTAAGTACATTCTCGTTACATGGTTGTGTAACGTATCCACAGAACTTTTTTCATCTTGCTAACCTAAAACTGTAGCAATGAACAGCAACTCCCTTTTCTTCCTCCCTAAAGCCCCTGGCAACTCTTCTTTCTAAGAGTTTGACTCCTTTGATAACTTATATTAAGTAGAATCATAAAGCTTTTGTCTTTTTTGTAACTGGCTTATGTCATGTATTATGACATCTAATGTTGTAATGTCACTTAACATAATGTCCTTAATTTTTATTAATGTTGTATAGCATACGATAGGACTTCTTTCCTTTTTGAGGCTGTAGAATATTCCATTGTATGATAAGCCACAATTTGTTCATCAGTTGGTGAACAGGTGCTCCCACTTTTGGAATGTTATGCATAATGCTTTGATGAACATGGGTGTGCATATATCTTTGAGATACTTCAATTCTTTGGGATATATACCCAGAAATGGGACTGTTGGATCATATGTAATTCTATTTTTGATCTTTTGAAGGATCTCTATACTGTTTGACATAACATTTGCACCATTTTTCATTCCACCAATGGTGCATAGGGTTCCAGAATTAATCTACATCCTTGCCAAGACTTGTTATTTTCTTTCTTTTTTGTTTTGTTGTTGTTGTTTGTTTTTGAGACAGTCTCACTTTGTGGCCCTCAATAAAGTGCTATGGGGTCACAGCTTACAGCAACCTCAAACTCTTGGGCTTAAGTGATTCTTTTGCTTCAGCCTCCCAAGCAGCTGGGACTAAAGGCACCCTGCCATAATACCCAGCTATTATTAGGGAGGCGGGTCTTGCTCTGGCTCAGGCTGGTCTTGCACTCATGACCTCAGGCAATCCACCCAACTCAGCCTCCCAGAGTGCTAGGATTACAGTTTTTTGTTTTGTTTTGTTTTGAGACAGAGTCTTACTTTGTTATCCTTGGTAGAGTGCTATGATGTTATAGCTCACAGCAACCTCAGACTCTTGGGCTCAAGCATTCTCTTGCCTCAGCCTCCCAAGTAGCTGGGACTACAGGCACCGGCTATTTTTAGACATTGAGGTCCTGCCCTAGCTCAGGCTGGTCAGGAACTCCTGAGCTCGGGTGATCCACCTGTCTTGGCCTCCCAGATTGCTAGGAGTACATGTGTGAGCCATTGTGCCGGCCTAGTAGTGGATGTTTTCATTGATTATGACAGAGGTACCCCCCTCCAACAAACTATGCATGTTGGAGGCAGAGGCAGACAGCATATGGGAACTCTCTGTACTTTGTGCTCAATTTTGCTGTGAACCTAAAACTACTCTGAAAAGATAAGTCTATTAAAAGAAAGAAATTAACTACCAAGCCATGAAAAAAACATGAAAGAACGTTACGTATACAACTAAGTAATAACAGACAAGTTAAACATAAATAAATAATGAAGAAGATGCTATGGTATGAATGTCCCCCAAAGTTCATGTGTTAGAAACTTGATCCCCAATATGGTGGTGACAGCGGTGGGGCCTGGTAAGAAGTGTTTGGGTCATTGGAGGGATCTCCCTCCTGAGTGCATTAATGCCATTATTTTATTTTATTTTATTTTTTGAGACAGAGTCTCACTATGTCACCCTTAGTAGAGTGCTATGGCATCACAGCTCACAGCAACCTCAAACTCTTGAGCTTAAGCGATTTTCTTGCCTCAGCCTCCTAGTAGCTGGGACTACAGGCACCCGCCACAATGCCCAGCTATTTTTGTTGTTGTTGTAGTTGTCTTTTTTTTTTTGTTTTTTTTTTGCAGGCCCCGGGGGCCAGGTTCAAGCCCAACAGCTCTGGTGTATGTGGCCGGCACCCTAACCACTGAACCTTGTTTTTTTTTTTTGAAACAGAGTCTCACTTTGTCATCCTCAGTAGAGTATC
This sequence comes from Galagoides demidoff, assembly GCA_963574575.1. Classification (NCBI taxonomy): domain Eukaryota; kingdom Metazoa; phylum Chordata; class Mammalia; order Primates; family Galagidae; genus Galagoides; species Galagoides demidoff. Next base: position 31,608 of record CAUYQV010128362.1, on the reverse strand, counting down.
CTGGCATCACAGCTCACAGCAACATCAAACTCTTGGGCTCAAGCAAGAGTCTCTTGAGTCTCTTGCCTCAGCCTCCCAAGTAGCTAGGACTACAGGCACCCGCCACAACACCCAGCTATTTTTAGAGAAGGGGTCTCACTCTTGCTCATGCTGGTCTTGAACTCGAACTTGTGAGCTCAATCAATCCGTTCACCTCAGCCTCCCAGGGTGTGAGGATTACAGGTGTGAGACACCACACTCAGCCTGGAGTTTCCATTCTTTTTTATTTTTTTTATTTTTATTTTTTTTGAGACGGAGCCTCAAGCTATCCTCCTGGGTAGAGTGCCATGGCATCACAGCTCATAGCAACCTCCAACTCCTGGGCTCAAACGAGTCAACTGCCTCCGCCTCCCAAGTAGCTGGGACCACAGGCACCCGCCACAATGCCTGGCCATTTTTTGGTTGCAGCCATCATTGTTGTTTGGCGGGCCTGGGTTGGGGATTCGAACCCGCCACCTTAGGTGTAGGTGGCTGGCGCCCTAGCCGATTGAGCCACAGGTGCCGAGCCGGAGTTTCCATTCTTAACAGCCACATACTAATGAAGGGGTCACGGACACACAAAAACAAACATTTCTGATTCCTGCCCCCATTAGCACACAACTGTTAAATAAGTAAGCAACACATGTATCAGATAGTATTAAATACTATGGAGAAAACATAAGGCAGGGAAGGAGGGTAGGAAGTTGTAATGGTGGGAAGGGTTGCAGTTTTAAATAGAGAGGTGAGATAGATTAAACACAGACACACATTCTTAGCAGTTTTTCCCATCCAGAGGTGGAATGCATTTCTCCCCTCTGATACAGGCTGGCCATGTGGCTGCTTTGACCAAAAGAATGTGGCAAAAGTGATGTATGTTCTGAAGCTTATGGCCTCCAGACACCTTGCAGCTTCTGCCTCTTGTCTTAGAGCCCCATCCTGAGAATGCCCTGTAAGGGGGCAGTCCAGCCACTGCAGGATGAAAGGCCATAGGAGCGGCCTCAGCCCCAGCCAGCACCTTCCAGCAGACATGTCAGGTGACCATCTCAGACCTCCCAGCTCACCTGCAGGACTGAGCCCAGGCACATCCAGAAGAGGAACTTCCAGCCTCACAGAGACTTGGGAAAACAATTACCCATTCTTGCTATAAGTCACCAGAATTTGTTGATGGTTTGTTCTGTGGTAATGACAGTTCATTAATACTTATGATCATAGACAGCTTACACAAGGTTTGGGCTGGTGGTTATTTGCATGGGGTAGGTTAAACTTGAGTGATGCTGGATAAACGTGGCATAGGCCATGCCCAGTCTCCCCCTTAGTCTCAGTTTGCTCATCCATAAAATGGGAGTATTAGCCATAGCTATGGATGAGCCATAGCTCTGCACTAATTAAAAATTGAATAAGCGTCTTCATTATTCACTGCTAAAGTTAACAGGGGAGTGCAATACCAGCTGACCCTTTTCCTTTGGTGCAGTAGCAACCTGACACTTTTCCCTTTGATCAAGTTTCAGAGCCACCATAAAAGCTCTAAATTAAGGCTGCTCTTAATAGTGGGGAAAGTCAATGCAATTTGAAACTCGGAGAGTATATGGCCACATTTTTAGAGGTTAAATTAGACTGGTTTTCATATTTAGGGTCAGCACAGTTTATTTTTTTCTCTCCCTTTCTTTCCCTTCACAGTATTTAGGTCAGTTACCTTTTCCTGTTTGCTTGCTGGTGAGAGGTTATTCTGCTCGGCCCTATCAGTTAGTAGAGTATTTACTCTTAACAAAATGCTTAAAGGAAGGTCAGAACCGTGGCTCACACCTGGAATCCTAGCACTCTGGGAGGCCAAGGAAAGTGGATTGCCTGAGCTTTCAGGTGTGAGATCAGCTTGAGCAAGAACAAGACCACGTCTCTAAAAATAGCCGGGTATTGTGGCAGGTGCCTGTAGTCCCAGCTACTTGGGAGGCTGAGACAAGAGAATCGCTTGAGCCCAAGAGTTTGAGGTTGCTGTGAGCTATGACGCTACAGCACTCTACGGGTTGCAATAAAGTGAGACTCTGTCTCAAGCAAACAAAAACTGCTTAAAGGAGCAGGAAGGGCTAACAGGTGGATCCTGGAATAAATAAAATCAGGTCACCTTAGAAGCCCCAAAAGAAGGTAGGAGGAGCCTCAGCCAGTTTCACCCTGAAGCAGCTGTAGCCTTTGGGAGTCTTTTTTTCTTGGTCATGATCCTGCTCTGTTGGACAGTCAGGGTTTTCCATGGGGCTCCTGGAATGTAAGAGATCAACTGTGGTTGAGGTCAAAGGACTGATGTAGCAGTCCCCAAACTTTCTGGCATCAGGGACTGGTTTTATGACAATTTTTTCACAGATGGGGGATGGGCAGGGGCAGGCATTAGATTCTCATAAGGCATATGTAACCTAGCTTATCCCCTTGCGTGCCCTTGCATACAGTAGGGTTCCCAGTCCTAAGAGACTCTAAGGCCACTGCTGAGGTGTCAGGAGGTGGAGCTCAGGCCATGATGCAAGCAATGCAAGCAATGTGGAGGGGCTGTAAATACAACGAAGCTTTGCTTGGCTTGCCCTCCATTCACCTCCTGCTACGCAGTCTGGTTCCTAATAGGCCAGGACTGGTCTGCAGCCTGGGGTTTGAGGACTGCAGGACTCATGGACCCTAAGGCATTCCCCAAGTTTGGTTCAGGTTAGGTGGATTCCTTTTGGGAAAGGTGGATCTTTTGAGAGGATGTCTGGTAGTGAGGAAACTGTCCACAGTTCTAAGACCTGCTGTTTCAGGCATCTGTTACTCTTTATAACCAGCTACCCCAATGCTTAGAGCTTACAGCAGAAACTTACTATTTTTCATGGTTCTGTGGGTTGACCAGGCAGTTGTGCTTCTTCTGGTGTTGGCTGGGGGTGTTGGGATGGCTGGAAAGCCTAACATGTCTTCACTTGCATTCCTGCTCTGAGCACTTAGTTCTACCCCCTGGGGCTGTTGAGATTCCTCACAGTATGGCAACTGGGTTTTGTAAGAAAGTGCATTCCAAGAGGAAGGAAGCAGAAACTGCTAATTCTAAAGGCCAGAGCTCAGAAGTCCCCAAGTGTCACACTTCTGCCACAGTGACGCATTCCTTGCATCTGTTCATCAAAGCAGTCACAGGATCAGCCCAGATTCAAAGGGAGGGGAAATGAACTCCACCTCTTTAGGGTGGAAACTTACTTGGTGTGGGGGAGGGGATGGTGATAGCGGGAGAAAGAATTCTCACACAGTGATTAGGATAGAAAGAAGTGTAAGGTTTATTTTTCTGAGAAAGAGGAACAGAGAGGAAAAAAAAGGAGGAGAGAGTGAGTGGCCATGCTGCAGGGGATGGGAGAAAGTGCAGTGCAGTTGAGGAAAAGTGGCTGGTGGTTAGAGCACCAGCCACATACATCAGGGCTGGAGGGTTCAAACCGGTTAGGCCCAGGCCTGCTAAACGATAACACTACAAAACATAGCCAGATGTTGTGGCAGGCACCTGTAGTCCCAGCTACTTGGGAGGCTGAGACAAGAGAATCGCTTGAGCCCAAGAGTTTGAGGTTGCTGTGAGTTGTGATAACACAGTACTCTACTGAGGGGGACAAAGTGAATCTCTTTCTCCAAAAAAAGAAAAAGAAAGAAAAGTGGCTGGCATTTTATTTTATTTTATTTTATTTTTGAGACAGAGCCTCAAGCTATCCCCCTGAGTAGAGTGCCATGGCATCACAGCTCATAGCAACCTCTAACTCCTAGGCTCAAGCGAGTCTCCTGCCTCCACCTCCCAAGTAGCTGCGACCACAAGCGCCCGCCACAATGCCCGGCCATTTTTTGGTTGCAGCCATCATTGTTGTTTGGTGGGCCCAGGCTGGGGATTCGAACCCGCCACCTTAGGTGTACATGGCTGGCACCTTAGCCAATTGAGCCACAGGCGCCAAGCCGTGGCTGGCATTTTAAAGAGTAAAAGTGGTACTTTCCCTCTGCCTTAGCAAGTCTAGCAACAGAAACACCGAAGTGGTTGCAGGTGTTTTTTCCGGCTTCCCTGAGTCTGTGGAATCTTGAGTTGGGGCGGGGAGACCACACCCCTCCTGTCCACTTGAGAAAAAAAGAAGTCTTGGAGACAACAAGTTATGGCACAAGTGTTTTAATTAAACAAAACAAAGGAGTAGTCGTGCTGCTGAGTTTTCTCTTCAGAGGGGCAATTATGTGCCCTGAATTCATTCCTCTGTTTGACAGGTTATTTTCCTCTGTTAAGTAGGTTGTTAGTAAAGCGACCTTTCAAACTCTTCATGGGGAAGTGGCCTGCACTTCTGGAGGGAGTAAATTGATGGTGATTTGGAGAGTCTCTATGACACCTGTCATTCTCTGGCTCTGTGACTTTGAGTATAGCTGCTAACTGTCATCAGTCCTGGAGCTGAGTCCCACAGAGGATGCAAAGAAATATGAGTTGGGTCTCCTTTGTCTCCAGACCCCCCTCAAATAATGGACTCATCTTGAGGGCTTCCTAGTGGGTCAGGTTGGACCACTCTCCCAGGCTTCTCCAACCCTAGCAGACTCCTGGGTCTGTGTTCACAACAATCCTGATTGTATTAACAGAACAAAATACTGAGGGTCTGGCCCAGTGTTTGGTTCAAGGTCACCTGCTGAACTCAATACACTGGGAAAGCCAGCCCTGAAGTTATGGGTGAATAGTGGCAGAACCAGAGAAGTCTCCCAGTGGGTCCAGGTAGACTAGAAAGTAAGGATTAAGGGTCCACAAGCTTCCCAGGGCTCCATGCTATCAAGCAGGCTGTAGGAAGTGGGCTCAGATTTCAGCACTTATGCCCTCTGAGTCGGAGCCATTCAGGAACTGCAGCATTTTTTTTTTTTTTAACTCAGAGGCCACATTAACGTCATGGAGCCCAAATCAGAGCCCATTATCAAACTTAGAGCTTGGGGTTGGAAATGAGAGCCAGGGCTGAACCAGGGGAAGCAGGAGAATGAGAACTTTTTTAGCCCCAATCCTAGCCATCTGATGAGTTCCAGGGAGGACTGGCTTAAGGCGGGCTCCAGAGGTCCTGGGCCCCATCCTGGCCCCAGTTTGCTTGGCATACTGTTGATGCCCTCAGCCCCACCAGGCTAGACCATAGCGACACCATCTTTTTTCCTGGGCCTCTCTCCTGTTCCTCATAGATGTAGGCAAGACTGCAGGTCCCCACCTCCCTAGGGACCTCTGTTCCAGAGCTCCCTTTACCACCCCCTACTCCTGAGAGCTGACTTGGACTCAAAGGCTCACCACATGTCCTGCCTTCCCCCTGCAGCCTGCCCAGCCTGGGTTGCCCCACTCTAAGCAGCCCCATTCCTTGGTTTAGTCAGTCAGGTTCTGCTCTGGGATGACTCTTCTCTTTCCCAGCTGACCCGTGGCCAGTGAGGTCACCTGTGGTAGATAGCTCAGTTTCCTCACGTGTAATATATATTCATCTCACAGGGCATTTGGGGATTAGGTGACCCAATACAAGCAAAGCACTTCTAAGCCAGAACACTCCCTGCAACAGAGTAAGCCCCAAATACATGTGAGCTGGTATTGACCACCTCAACGGTGCCTCCTGTGGGCCAAGCACTATGCCAGGCACAGGGATGGGTGAGGGGAGGGTAGTAGGGGGAGGAATGATGCCAAGTAGGCCTCTCCAGGGCTCATAGGAACAGGCAACTGGCTGGACTAACCAGAAGGGAGGAACCTACCTCAGCCCTCTAAGGACACCCCCACTGCTGACCAGATAGGTCACTGGGTTCAGCAGTTGAAGCCTGCTGCTCCTGAGGGCCCTAGGGCTGGAGCCTGGTTTTGAAAGAGGCTGCGGGGATGGCTTTTTCCTCACTTGGGTGTAGTCGGTTCGCTAAACAAGGCTGTCAGATGGCTTGTCCAAGCATTCATCAAAACTAGGTGATTCCAACTCTTTATTCTCATGCAAAAAAAAAAAAAAAGGAAAAAAATCTTGAATTACATTCCTCTCCCTCAAATTCCTAAGTTGAAGCTCCTACTTTACCAGTTGACCTGCGGCCAGTGAGGTGACCTGTAGTAGATAGTTCAGTCTGCTGTAATATGCCCATCTCATAGGGCATTGGGGATTAGGTGACCCAATGCATGCAAAGCACTTAGAACACTGCCTGGCACAGTGCTTGGCCCATGGTGAGTTCCAGGGAGGACTGGCTTAAGGCTGTCCCCGGTATGACTGTGTTTGGAAATAAGGGCTTTGGGGAAGCAATTCAGGTTAAATAAGATCATAGGGTATGGCCCTAATCCAACAGGACTGGTGTCTTTCTTTTCCTTTTTTTTTTTTTTTTTTTTTTTTTTTTAGACAGAGCCTCAAGCTATCCCCCTGGGTAGAGTGCCATGGCATCACAGCTCATAGCAATCTCCAACTCCTGGGCTCAAGCGAGCCTCCTGCCTCAGCCTCCCAAGTAGCTGGGACCACAGGCGCCCGCCACAACGCCCGGCCATTTTTTGGTTGCAGCCATCATTGTTGTTTGGCTGGCCTGGGCTGGGGATAGGACTGGTGTCTTTCCCTGAGGAGAGAGAAACACTAGAGAGAAGAGGCCTTGTGAGCTTATGGCGAGAAGGCGGCTATCTGTAAGCAGAGGAGAGAGGCCTCACCTGAAACCAGCTCTGATGGCACCTTAAGCTTGGATTTCCAGAACTGAAAAAATAAACCACTGTTGTTTAACCTCCCGGTGTATGGTATTCTTTTAGGGCAGTCCCAGCTATCTAAGACATAAAGTCCAGGCTGTCTTCGTCTCTCACTGCCCCATTGTGAAACTCAGACCTGACCAGGGCACGCCTTCTCTGGCTTAAAGTTCTTCAGAGGGGTCCCCACAGCCCTGCTGTTTCCTGAGCTAGCTGGGTTTTAGTTCCTCCCACCTCAAGGCCTATGTACCTGCCCTCCCCTCTCCTGGTTCCCCCTTTTCACCTCCCACACCCTTTCTAATCTCCCTTATTCCTTCAAGTCTCAGTTGAACACTCTTTCCTAATTCCTCAAATGACTCCAGGTGCCCTTGTTATAACCTGTGATTTGCACCTCTGATTACAGTTGGAATCACCTGGGAGCTTTAAAAAAAACAAAAAACAAAAAAAAATCCCCCAGTATCCAAGTCCCATCCCTAGCCAATGGAATCAGGAATCACTGAGGTAGGGGACTTTTAAGAACCTTTTATATGGCTCCGTGCCTGTGGCTCAATCGGCTAAGGCACCAGCCACGTACACCTAAAGTGGCGAGTTCGAATCCCCAGCCCGGGCCCACCAAACAACAATGATGGCTGCAACCAAAAAATAGCCGGGCGTTGTGGGGCGCCTGTGGTCCCAGCTACTTGGGAGGCGGAGGCAGGAGACTCGCTTGAGCCCAGGAGTTGGAGGTTGCTATGAGCTGTGAAGCCATGGCACTCTACCCAGGAGGATACCTTGAGGCTCCGTCTCAAAAAAAAAAAAAAAGAACCTTTTATACATTCTGGGGTTCCTTGTGCTGTGAGGATAGGGATTGAGCTCGCTGTTGAGCTGAGCACCTCCCCATATACCTGGTGTCTACTGGGTGCCAGGAAAACATCTGCTTAACAGATGAATGAGCTAGATCCTCCCTCAGCCCCCCGGGCTCTACACTGCCCAGCCCAGCTGCAGCCCTTCCCACTCCTACCTGTGCCCACCTCCCAGCCACTGTCCCTGAAAAGGCCCTAAAAGGTCGTGCTTTCTTATAGTCTCACTGTGCATGATTCACTTAGATCCTACAGTCCTCTGGGGTTCTGCTGCAAGGCCCCTTCTTCAGGGGAAGCTGTTCTTGCTTCTGACTGGACTCAGTCCCCTTCCCTCAAGCTCCTGAAGCCCCCCAGATCTTCCCCTTGCTGCTGCTTGTCACCCTGGAAGTTCCTCCCCTTCCCCAGGAGCCTGGAGACTCCCAGAATAGCAGCCTTGCCTGCACCGATCCTGTGTTGGCACATGCAGGGGTGCTTAGATGATGGTGTTGGCTGGTTAATTTCTGTGCCCAGATAGTTTTGACCCTATCAGAAGCCCTTGGCCTGGGCCCAGCAGTTAACCCCAAAAGGTCCTCTAATTGAGGGCCTGGTGAGTTAATGGGATCCAACAAGGAAATTATATATAAAATTATGTATTTCCTGGAACAGTTTCACCTTGTCACCCTCGGTAGCTTCATCCTCCCAAGTAGCTGGGACTACAGGCACCTGCTACAATGCCTGGCTGGTTTTTCTTTTAGTAGTGATGGGGTCTTGCTCTTGCTCAGGCTGCTCTTAATTCCTGAGCTCAAGCAATCCACCTGCCTTGGCCTTCCAGAATGGTAGGATTACAGGCATAAGCCACTGCACCTGTCCTGAGGCAACATTTTTTCAAGTGCTGTGACATCTACAGGGCACAGGGATGATATTGGCTTTAATAGGTCAGGAAACGTTCTCCAATATTGGCAAATGGGGGACACACCTGTGTTGAGGGCAAAACCTGCACACAGCGGTGCGTGCTTCTGCCTCTCTCCAGAAAGATAAACAGACAACTCCAAGTACCCCCTTTAATAGGCGAGTTAAATTGTATACCCCTAAAAGATAATGAATTTCTAAGTCCTGGGGCCTGTGAATGTGACCCTATTTGGAAATAGGGTCTTTGCAGCTGTAATCATGTTAAGATGAGGCTCATTGAACTATTTATCTGAAATTCACACTTAATCTGGTATCCTGTATTTTTATTTGCTGAATGTGGCAGCCCTAGTTGGGAAGGAAAGGCAAGTAAGAAAGAGGGAATAAAGGTACAGAACACACAACTCTTTGTACCTGGAGATGACACCCCGGGAGCCCAGGAGGCTGTGGAAATCCGATGAGTGTGCACTCACCCAGCAGGACCACAGCCCAAGGGCCCATGTTGGGAGGTGGAGGGTCTGGGCTAAGATGTGGGCCTGCGTGACCCTTTAAGACTTGAAATGCACAAGTGGAGGATTTGGGCCTGTGACCCAGCAGAGTCACAGTGGCTGACACAGGGAAGCATAGCACTGGGACCCCACTAGAGCCCTGGGAAGTCTTCATTGGGGGAATATGTGGTGACAGAGAAGACAAAGTTTTTAAACATTACAGCCCTGTGGCTGGAATAGTAGTGATTTGGGTTTCTGACATGCCCTCTCCTAGGGACAGCAGACTAGAACAGGGACTGGAGGGTGACTCTCTGCCCCAGACTGCACTAGCCATCTGGGAACGGTACTCTGGGTGGGGCCTGCTCTTGTTAAGGGAGACTGTCCCCATGAGCCAGGACTCTTCCCTCCTTTCTGCAACCACAGAAACTCACGGTCCAGTCAGGCAAGAAGAGCAAACTGTTTATTTACAGGGGGTCTGCTGTACATTACAGTTCCCTGGAAGGAGCCTGCTGCTGAGAGCCTGAGGGTAAGAAGCTGGGGACCCTGGGACGCAGCCACGGGGCCTCACCCCACCCTTTCCGCTTCCCAGGGTTCACAAGTACAGGCCCCACCCTAGCCCTAAAGCTAAGCCTGCTTCCAAACACAGGATCCTGGGGCAAAAACTTGGAGTTGAATCCCATGGAGAGTCAGAAGCCATCTAATAAACCCTTTGGGGGCATGAGGCCCCAAGTGTAGCTTATTCCACCTGGGCCCCAGGAGACCCAGCCAAGAAGAGCTGGAAGGAGCCAAAGGCTGCCAGCGTGTCCTCCAGTCCTCAGCAAGGCCCTTGCCATCCAATCCCTGACCTCAGGCAGGTGTTAATGGCACTCTGGTCTGAGCACCTTAGCAGAAGAGGGGCCGGGCAGGTGTTAACAGCAGGCAGGGGCAGCAGCAAGAGCCTCTTCTTTCTGCCCAGCTGGGCTGCAGCTGTTCCAGACACCAGACGAGGTGGTCCTAAGTGCAGAGCCACCGACAGGTGCTAGGAACCACACAGCCAGGGCTCCTTCTGGGGGTGGCGGAGGGAGGGGGCACAGAGCGGTTGCAATCCTATGACATCTCTGTCATGGTGACACCCCAAGTCGGGAAGCTGCGCTCTGCCAGCATCAACACTAGCACAGGAGGAGCTTTGTGGAGAAGCTGCTTCACACAAAGCCACCCACTTCCAGGATGCGAGGCTTCGAAACCAGGTGCAGGCTGCATGAGGGACTGAACGGGCCTGGCCCTCCAGGTTTAAGACAGGAAGGAAGGATTCTGTACAAAGTTACCAAGTCTACAAGGCTGAGTGAGCAGAGGGGAAGTGGGCCTGATCCTTGCACCGGCCCAGGAGAGCTGGTCTACCAGCATGGCCTCAGGTAGTGGAGGCCCCTGGATATAAAGTACACGCTTATAGGGCTCAGAAGGGGCAGGGCAGGTGAGAAAGTGTAGAAAAGGGAGCAGCAGTGGGGTGTGGAAAATCCTGTACAGTGGTGACAGGGAAGAAAAGGCACAAGGACAAAGACCCCAAACCATGCAGACGAACACAGCCTGTGCAGGACAGTAAAGCAGATGGGTCCCAGCAGGAAGCAGGTCACCTGGGGGACAGCAGCACTTAGATCCTGAAGGAGAGGTGACCTGGATGCCCTCCTAGCTGCTGGCTCTGGGGCATATACCTCTACATTACAGTCACAATAAAGAGAGAAGGAACCTACAAGGTCACGGAGGTCACGGGGGAAAGCTTGTCATGGGGAAATAGTGGCATTAAGCTTCGCCAGGGTCTATGCTGTTAGAAACACCTTTCTAGAAAGTGGCCTGTTTTCTCCGGTGGGCAGCAGACAGCAAGGGCTTCAGAGTTGTCCTGCTATGCAGGTAGGGCAGACCAGACTATGGTTCTGGCCTCTCCAGCTTCCTGCCAGGGCTGCCCCATTCATGTGTGCATTCAGAGTAGAATGTCCCTAAGACCAGTGCTCAAAGTCATCGACTGGGATATGGTCTCTCTAATTTGAGCCCCCTTAGTAGGGCAGGCCTTGGTCTTACTAGCCTGAAGCATCACCCCAAAGGGCATGCCCTGTGTCCTAAAGGGAGGGCCAGGGTCCGGGAGGAAAGTCTTTGGAGGACAGAAGCACTAAAGTCCTAAGAGGCCCCCGCTTCTCAAATCAGTGTCCACTTTGGCCCCCAAGGAGAGTCACCGTGAATCTGCGGTGACCAAAGTCATTTCCTTGGCACAGTGACTTTCCCGTTACAATCACACCTGCAATTATTAGGTGTAAATGTACTAAATGCATTAAACATACATACACATGGAGCACAAGAAGCTGAATTTCTCCCTGCTTTAAAAGGACCATGCCTTCCATAGGCTATGAAGTCCCTCACTGGGACAAAGAGCCCATAGTTCTGCCTTCCTGCACCCAAAACCTTGCTGAGCCAGGGATCAGACTCACTGGCAGACTAGCACCTGGAACCTCCTGGAGTGAGCTGGAATGTTAGTTTGGCTACTGGAGTTTCCTCATCTACCCACTCAGAAAACAGATCACTGGCAAAACCCACAGGGCTGGTGTCCCCTCCTGCTCAGCTGTGCAAGTAGGTGGCTGCTATTTGTGGGGCAGCTTTCAGTGGACAGCCCTACTGGTCAGTTCCTAGCTGATTCTGTTCTACACCCACTTTGGAATGGGCCTGTGGCCAACATAACCCAAACAAGCACCATCCCACTGACTCTAAGGTGCCAGGCAGAGGTCTTGCTGCCCCCACAGGCCAGTGAGAACAGCTGTATCCACCAGCTCCTGAAGCTTCTGGCCTCCCATTCTGAGGGCAAAGACTCTTTCAGTAACATCAGAACAGGAGAAGTCACCAGAACTTGCTGTCATCCAGCACCTGACTTAACCAGTTCAATAGCCATTTCTACTTGTTTTCTCTTCCTCTGGCCAACAACCTAGGATAGGGGGTAGGTCAACCTTGCACTGTACATTAGCATCACCTGGAGAAAACTTTCAGTATCTAGATGCCTGGACCACACCCTCCCCAGGTGATTCTGATATACAACCAACGCTGAAAACCACTGTGTCAGGACCTAGTGCTTGGGTAAGTTCCTGAGCCTTGTTAGTATTTTCGAGAGGTCAGAAATAAAGTCACGGAAAAGGAATTTCCCTGTGACGGTTCTCAAATAAATAAGCCAATTAAAAATGAAAGAACCTAGGTCTAACTCTGGCCAATTCCAAGTTAGAAAGAAAACATTTTTACTAGACTTTTCTTATAGCCTCCCATGGAGTCTGGGCTAGGTGCACCACAAGGGGCTTTTCTAGTAGATACTTTATATAAAGCTCACTTACTGGCTTAGCTAATTTCGTTTGGCTTCCACCTGAATGGAAGGACAGCTCAGTGCCGTGTAAAATTTAAGTCTACTACAGAAACCCTTGCCCAACCTAAAAAACACCTCCAAACCTCAGATGAATTCCTGCTAACCTCTACAGTGGTAGCGTTGCCAGGTTTAGCAAAAACAAACAACAAAAACAATAAAATACATCCCCCCCACCATGCCCAGTTAAATTAGAATCACCTGGGAAGCACTTACAAAACATTCCATGCCTGGGCCACACCCACACTGATTAAACCAGAGTATCTGAGGATTCACTCATCAGAATTTTAAAAAAATCTCCCCATTTATGGGTGGTGCCTGTGGCTCAAAGGAGCAAGGCGCTGGCCCCATGTGCCGGAGGTGGTGGGTTCAAACCCAACCCCAGCCAAAAACTGCAAAAAGAAAGTAAAATTAAAAAAAAACCTTCTTAAAAAAATCTCCCCATTTAAATACATCCCAGGTGTTGGGTGGAACACGTTTCGTTCTAAGAATGATTGGTTCTTCCAAAATTCCAATTTAACTGGGCACGCTGTCTACTATCTCACAGCCCCACCACTAAGAAGCACAGAAACACGAGAATAGGGCAGCCTCCTTCCAACTACCAAAAGCTCAAAGGCCCGGGCACCTGTCAGTGGCTCTGGAGCTGGGACCTCTGGAGCACCTACCCCCGCTCAGGCGAGCTTTCAAGCTTGGAGGAACATTAAAAACAAACAAAAAATATGTTCTTAAAAAGCCAAGCTGGCAAGCTAAGTTTCGTAAGAAATGTATTCTGGGTGAAGACAGTAAAAAGGCTGGAGTTAACTTGAGGGTGTGCTACCTAGAATTCAGCTTTCATTTAATAAAAGCCTCCTACCCCTTCTGAGAGGTCCCCGCGGCACCGCGTAGGCCAGAAAGGGCCTTTCGGACTCGGCGCTTCCTCTGGGGCCTGTCCCGTGGCGCCCCCTAGAGGGAGGAGCCAGCAGAGCGCCACAGGCTGACAGCTTTCCCGCCCCCTTTTCCCGAGGTAGACTCCTCCCACAGTTCCACCCCACATCGTGACGTGAACTCCGGCCTCTCCAGCTTCTCTGCAATTCCACAACACCGCGGCCAGAGAGCATATACTACGTTACATATGAAACACCCCCCTACACCAGGACCCTGACTTGGCTGGCCTCTCTGCAGGACTCCTTCCAATATGAAACTCAGCCCAAAGCTATGTCCTATCTGTTTTCCTTCAAGTTAAATGAAGCCATTCCTTCCTACTAGCAAATTTACAAGAGACCCACTCCTCATGCCTTCTTTCACGGCCTGCTGCTTCTCAGACCCTCAGGGAAGCCAAGGAGACCACTGACCTAAAGGGTTTAGAGACTCCCAGAAGACTCTTGCCCTTGAGCACCTTCCTGGTGTGGGTAGCTCCAGAGTCCTGGGTGAGACCAGGGCAACCCCATTACTGGCAGCATGAAACAAATCCCATATATATGTGACTAAAAAGTAGTCACGAAATCTAACAAAAGCACAAGTTGATTGGAATGGGATGAAAATTGGTCCTGGCCACAGCCCTTGCCTGTGTCAAGCAAGGAATACACCTAAGTCCCCAAGTTCCCTCCTCGCCCTCCCTGCCTTTCTTCTCTGCTTACTCCCCTCCCTCCATGCCCATCTGACATGCCCAACCTTCCTCTTAACTCGTACTAGATGTGCTGAAGAAAACAAGAAACTGAGGGGAGCGGGGAGGAAGGAAGACCATACACGTTTATATATATTTGGGTTAAGGAAGTGAATCACAAGCCATATAAAACTGAGATAAACTGGAAAACTCTAAGTACCATTATCTATTCCCAGCCGTCTAGAACAAAAGATCCCATTAAAAATCATAGTGTAAATTCCCACCATGCACCAGAAGGATGGAAGACTAAGGTTTCCCTGCAACGTTCCCACTGGGCCCCTCACCTGCACAAAGTTTGCTTCCCTGGCTGAGAACCAAGTGTGTTTCTAAAGGCTGGAATGATGGTGTCTTGCTGCTGCCTGAGAGGAGCTCAGGGCATGGATCTGAAATCTAAACCCAGGGCCTGCCATCACCAGGATGCATGGAGAACCGAGACGGGTGAGCCAGGTGAGAAGGCCCATCCATGCCTGTCTTACCACACAGCCTTAAGGAAAGCAACCAGAATGGGAGCTGTGCTCCTCCCCCCACCAAAATCTCCTCTTTGGTTGTCCAACGTCAACATCTGCCATAGCTACCCCTATCCTGCCACCCTCTTTTTCTCCTTCCTTTTTATCACTTCATGTTACACCCAAGTGAAGGCTGCTTATTTTTCACTGTCTTCACAACAAAACAAAAACACAGGGGAGGTGGGTAAGCAAGGATGGGGGAGTGCATGGAGACCTCTCCAGAACAAGGATGCCCTGTGCTAGCTCCTCTGCAAACCTGAGTCCCTTAGACAGTGTGCACACGAGTCGCAGAGGGTGGCCAGCCAGGGGCAGGGCAGCTCAGGGAAGGCAGCTCCTCATGCATCCCCCAAACCCCCTTTCTCCTAAGCTTGGTGGCCAAAGCAGTGGTGAGGACACAACTGCTGGGCATTCAAACTCCTGGAAAAGATCACAATTTTGCTTCCACTCCCAGTGGGTTTAGGGGGTGGGGTGAAAGAGTGATTTCACTAGAGTGTATTTTAATCCTTATCCTCAGAGGTAGAATCATTTTATCCAGTACCTGAAACATGAGCTTCCAGTTTTTGTTATTACAGTAACTCCTGATAGCAGACCTTGCCCCTTCCCACTTCCAGAACCCTCTGACATTGCAAAGGGGCCACAAAGTGCATGGACAACTACTGTGCAGACGTCACCCACAGCTATGGCCTCACACTCATCCCTTGCTTGTGCACACAGCCTCCCCACAAATACATCGGTACGCGCAATATACGGTGGCCAGAGATACATTTACAGAGGGAGTGTGAGGCCGGGCCTGGGCCTGCATCCTCGGGCAGGGTCTGCCCCGTGGTCCCAGGGTCCTGAGGCTGCTCTGCAGTCAGCCCTCATGTCTTAGTGTTTGATCTCAAGGATGGAGGGGTTGTGGTCCAGGATAGCGAGGATAATCTTGTCCATGTACTGCCTCAGCCGGAAGTTGATCTCCTCCTGTTCCTTCAAGGCTTCCATTAGCTGAAAGGAATGAGAAGGACCAATAGAAGTCAGGTCTAGGTGGATGACAGAGGGCCTCGGGGGACCCTGGGCAAGGCAGGCCCCAGACACCCTCAGCACTCAGGTTCCAGGACAAGTGTCTAAGGCAGTGGCAGCTCCACCCAGGGAGTATTAGACAGGCAGATGCCCAGGCCCTACCTCTGAGATTCCAGTGTGGAGGGTCCCAGGGCATTTGGAGAGCTGACCTTTCATGATCATACCCTAGTGTGGCAGAAAGAGCAGCCTTTGGCACTATAGACCTGTGTCCCTCTCCTTCCCAGGTGGGTAACCTTGTGTTCTAGCTTCCCTATTTGTAACATGGAAGTGTTTTCATAAAGCCTCAGTTATCAGGAGATTAGAAAACCTCTTGCAAGTAGATGCTCGTGAAATGCTAGTTTCCTTCCCCTCTGGGTTTGGGGGAGGGGAGTTATAGCTTACCCTGGGTTCTCAGGTTGACAGCATTAACTGGTCATTTCTGTACTTTTCTGGCAACCTAAGACTCACACTCCACCCTGCTGCTAAACCTGGGCTCCTTCTAGCACCTGGAGAGAGCTGACTTAACTTCTCCCACAGCTATGACCCCCTATGGCCTTGCCTTCCATTACTGGGGTGGCTGCAGATGGGACTTTCAGGCCAGGCTGTGGTCTGTTTTTCCTGCTCTGGAAAGCCTGGGGGCTGGTCACCATGGGAGGTGGGGGATAGGGGCCCAGGCCCCAGAGGAAGCACAAGTGGACATGATTACCTCATCACGTGAGGCTGTGTCTATTTCTGCAGCCAGGGACTGGGCTTTGGTCTGGGTGGCAAAAAGGTTCTTTGCTTCATAGAGGCTGAGGCTCAGAATCTGTCCATTCAAGTCGTCATTCTGATCCCGTAGCTTATGATTCTCCTACGGAGAGTGGGGTGAACGTTATCAACTCCTAGAAGCATCTAGAGCCCACTGGAACCCACTTCTCTGCATCCACTGTCTCCTAACTGCCACCAGCACCAACCCCTTCCATATGGCCAGTACAGGAGGCCACGGAGGCTGCATACTTTGCCAGACATCTGAGGGTAGGAGGGCTGGGGACTGGTCTAGGGCCCTGGTGTTCCAGGAGTTCATGGGTTCCAAGGTAGAGTTGTTACAGCCCTACTCAAGGAGGCTGTGTCTCCAGACAGGACCACAGCCCACCTGGCGCTCAGCCTCTAACCCTGGCTGTACCTGGAGGAGAGAGATTCTCTGGGGCCTCTGAGCAGGCAGGTCAGCCATCCTGGCTCCTCCTGCAGCTGGGCTCTTAGATCCTGCTCAGGAGTTTCCAGAGTCTTCTCACTCTGGAGCTGACCCCAATGCCCTGCCCAGAGCCCATGACCAGCCCCATGTTCCAGATTTTGCCTGAGGCCCCTAAAACCTGACCCTTGGGAACCCCCGCCAGACTGAGAGGTGGCTGGGGTTTTAGGACTATGCTGGGCATAGCCTCCAGCACCTCTGTCTGTGGTGGAGAAAGCTGTGTTTCAAGCTGCTGGGTCAGGCAGAGCTGACACTTGCCGACACCACTCCCTTCCCTCGCTTGGCTGCCCCTTCCCAACCCTACTCCTTCATCCCCCAACTTGTCTCTAACGGCATGTTCCCGGAATGAAATCTTGGGCTCAGGGTCTTGGCCTGGGACAGCCCAACACAGCCATGTACTAACACTCAGCTGGGTAGTCTCAGTCTCCCTTCACTCGCCCCACATACCAAGGACAAGGACTAGTGTCTATTTCTATGGTCACAGTGGAAGATCCTGGGATTTCCACCAAGCAAGGCGCTTTACCTAAGCTATGATATGAAACAGCCCTTACAATCAGGTTGTCAAGGGCCAGATAGGGACATGCGTGGCAAGGGTGCCTTAGCTCTGGGCTCCCCTGCCACAGTCCCTGCACTGGAAATCCACATGGTTGGCCTGGTCACTTTGCCCCATTGGCATAGGCTCCCGGGGCCCACCTGCTTGAGCCGCTTGACCTCGTGCTCCAGCTCCACCTCACGGGCCCTGGCATTGAACTCGCCCAGGCCAGAGGATGCACTTCGGCCCCGGCCTGGCCGCTCGCAGTCCAGCTTGTACATCTGCAGATGTTCCAGCTCCTTCCGCAAGTCCTCAATGAGCTGTGAGAGAGAGGCTGGTCAGTAGGAGCAGGGACACTAGAGGGATCCCTGGTGCCCTCTGGCCTGGGACCCACCTCCTGCGTGGCCTCCCGCTCCTTCTGGAACTCGAGGCGGTTCTGCCGCAGCTTGTCCATCATGCGCTTGTACAGGTCCATCTCATCCTTGAGTCGCAGGCTGGTGTCCTCCAGCCGGTCAGACATGCGCTGCCGCTCCTGGAGCCAGGGAGACACAGTCAGGGGAGGAGGCTCACTTTAGTCCAGGGACTTCCCTGGGGATATGATCAGCCACTCTACATGGCAAATGGACAGTCAGAGCAGCTCCCTCGGACAGAACCCTCCAAGTCAGACTTAAAGAAACAGCCAGACTGGGGGCGATGCCTGTGGCTCAAAAGGGTAGGGCACTGGCCCCATATGCTGGAGGTGGTGGGTTCAAACCCAGCCCCGGCCAAAAAAAAGAAAGAAATAGCCAAGCTGAGAATCATAGTAGCTCATACTTATAATCTCAGCACTTTGAGAGGCCAAGGTGGGAGGATTGCTTGAGGCCAGGAGTTTGAGACTAGCCTGGACAGTATTGCAAGACCCCATCTCTACAAAAGATATAAAAAATTAGCTGAATGTGGTGGCACATGCCTGTAGTCTCAGCTACTCAGGAGGCTGAGGCAGGTGGACTGCTTAAGCGTGGGAGTTTGAAGCTACAGTGAGCTATGATGCACTCCAGCCTAGGTGAGACCCTCTCTCCAAAAAAATTTTTTTATATTAGGGGGAAAAAAAAATAAAGAAATAGCTAAAACTTCTATGACACTAGAAACACAGTTAGAAAAAATTCAGGCCTCTGAAGTCTTTCAATGATGCTACACAGAGTCTGAAAAGAAGGTATTAGCCTGAAGAGAAGTCAGCCCTTTCTTTTTCTTTCTTTCTTTTTTTTTTTTTTTGAGACAGAGCCTCAAGCTATCCCCCCAGGTAGAGTGCCATGGCATCACAGCTCATAGCAATCTCCAACTCCTGGGCTCAAGCGAGTCTCCTGCCTCAGCCTCCCAAGTAGCTGGGACTACAGGCGCCCGCCACAATGCCCGGCCATTTTTTGGTTGCAGCTGTTTTTGTTGTTTTGGCGGGCCCAGGCTGGGGATTCGAACCCGCCACCTTAGGTGTATGTGGCTGGTGCCTTAGCTGCTTGAGCCACAGGTGCCGAGCCAGCCCTTTCTAAGAGTATAATTCTCCTCCACTGTATAAGGATATATATTCACTATAAAAAACTTGGAAAATCAGAAGTACAGAAACAAAAACTGTTCTTTACTTTTTGGGGGCAGGGCAATTTTTTATAATTTCAGAAACTATAAACTAAAATCCCCACTCCCCCCCACCCATGGCCAACATTGCCCCTCTGTGGGTTTGGCTCCAGGCTGGGATCTGCTACTCACCTCATCCAGTTTCTCTGTTTGAGACTTGAGCCGAGTTACTGTTGTTCTAAGTTCTGTATTTTCTTCCTCTAATTGCTGCACCCTGGGGAAAGGAGAATAGAAATCTCAGAAATCTGGAATGGGGCTTATCTCACAGGGGGCTGATAACTTGCTATGATTCTCTGCTTCCTAGAAGAAGGAAGGTACCAACTCAGAACCCAAATGAGAGAAACAAGAATATAAATAGTAATCTCAAATGATAACATAGCCTTGAGCTGCCTGTCAGCCATGGCAAAACAGTAAATATGTTGAATTATTATCTTAGGGTTTTTTCTGATAAATGAATAAGAATGTAAGATTTTTTTGTATGAGTTCTTAGAATCCTGAGGAATCCACAGGGGAATGTTTTTATGCTACCTGGAGAAACAATCTTCCCATGTCTGTGATTGGGGCCCTCCTGTTAGACTCCAAATCTGAAGGCAATGACCATATCTGCTTTTCGTTCTCTACCCCCAGCATCTCATCCAGAGCTCTCTTCTGAGTGTTCACTGAGGCTGCCTCTCATCACAGGGATTGGTTCCGACGGTAACAATCCTCTGATGTTAGCACCACAAAAGGGCTGTCCCATGAGAAGACAGAGCCCAGACCTGCTCAGTTTGGTTTTAAATAAACTGAGAGGTGCAGGTGAGCTGGCACTGATCCCAGCAGAGCATCTTCCTAACCGCCCCCCCCACCCCCAAACCCTGTCACCTCCTTCTTGGAGGGATGTTTCTGGGACTCTGCTGCCCTCTAGATTCCCTAGGAGAGAGAGGTCCCCAGGCCAGGGCCACAGAAGGTGGCCTCAAGCTGGTGGAGGTGGCAGGGGCCAAAGCATACCACATGCCTCTGGGGGCATCATCTGTATGTTCTGAGTGAATGGCGCCCGAGTTGTGCCCAGGGCACCAGCTAGGAGACAGCTCCCAACGGCTGGCTTTCTGGGCTTTGTCCTCTGGCCCACACTCACTCTGTCTCTTTCCACCTCTATGTCTCAGCCATCCCTCCCAAGCCAGCTGTCAGAAGCAGGCTGAGTCAAAGTGGCCACCCTTAGTGGGTACCAGCCTCCAGAGCCAGATGCCAAATAGCAGCTTTAAGAACACGTCAAAATGTAACACAAACCCCTGGTGAGATAGTTAACAAAGCTGGCCTCA
The DNA here is from genome assembly GCA_963574575.1 of Galagoides demidoff. Classification (NCBI taxonomy): domain Eukaryota; kingdom Metazoa; phylum Chordata; class Mammalia; order Primates; family Galagidae; genus Galagoides; species Galagoides demidoff. The sequence continues at coordinate 11,510 of CAUYQV010128362.1, read as the reverse complement.
GGCCCAGGGAAGCTGGGAAGTCCCCTCATCAGCTAGAAAGGGGTTTGGGCACCTGGCTCCCTGGGTCTGCTTCACCCCCAGAGCCTTAAGGTGTTTGGTCGGAGCCGCCACACTGCAGTCCACCTGCCATCAGGAATGCTCAGGGTAGAGCCTGGGACCTTGGGAGTGTGTTCTCTCTGCCAGGGGCCTAGGCAGCACAGGGCATTGTCCTGATGTGTGTCGGCTCACCACAACCGCCTCATTCACTCTGTGGGACTGACAGAGAGGGGATAACAGAGAGGAAGTGACTCAGTGTGTGCAAAGTCATGGCGAGTGAATGGGTGATCCGGTTCTGGGCTAAGGCTGCTGCTCCTTGTCCTCCTGCCATAGGTGTCCTGAGGTACCAGGACCCTGCTCAATCCATCAGGGTCAGGGAGAACCGACAGCAGGGGGAGCTCCAAGCCCGGACATTGGACCCAGCCCAGGACTCGGGCAAGACCATTTCTGTCATCTATTTCTTTGTCCATAACCGTGCATGGCTTCCTTTACCTCTGTGAACAATCTTCTATACACTTCCTAAATAACATGCCCATGTGACTTCTAAGGTATCAAAAGGAAAACTGTTAGAACATGAGGCTTGCCCCCAGCCTCTGTTTTCCCATCTATAAAACAAGAATAGCCCCAGCCCCATAGGCAGGGCTGTTCCTGGGGTGCAAGGGTGTCTGTCTCCAAGGGCACAAGAATCAGTGGAAAGGCAGTCCCGGGTGGAGGGACAGTGAGCCCCACCTGGCGTTGAGCAGTTCGACCTCCGTGGTCTTCTCCCTTTCCAGCTTGCTATAGGCCTCACGATGTCGCCGCATCTCCTCCTCCAGGGCCTGCTCGGCCGTGGTCTCCTGGTCCTTCACCATCTCCTCCAGCTCGTGCACCCTGAGGACAGAGCAAGGGGCAAGCACTTAGGGTCCATGTTGTCTCACCACAACCTGGGCCCTGAGACCCCAAGTCAATAACACACCCACTGAAGGAGGTGACGGTGATTTGCACAGTCCTGTCACTGAATAGGGTCCACCATGACTTCTAAAGAGAAGTGTGTTAGTCATATGCACCATGGAGGGGTAGACCTGGCAGTCAGTCCAGAAGCGGGCCAGGCTCTACCCAAGAAGGTGGGCAGTTAGGGCAGCACAAGGACAGATGGCTGTAGCTGGATAAAGCAGCCTTGGGTCTCACCTCTACCTTTTGCTCTATTCCTTCCTGGCCAGCAGCCCTCTGACTGACACGTCAGTTTACTGGGTACCTTGACTCCAAACACAGGTACATCCTGGCTAGTGGCCCAAGTCAACCGCAGACCTGGGAGGCCCAGAACCCCATGACTGGCAACTTGGTGAGTACACTGGTTTAGGGTGCATCTCGCTGACAACAGTCTCTATGAGCTGACCTTCTGGGTGTATGAAAGGGCCCAAAGTAGAGGACCAGATCTCAGGCCAGGATAAATCTGTCCAGCTTCATGCTATCATGTGAGGACACTCACTACTGCACTGGCAGGGAGTGTTATGCTCAGTGGGCCACCACCAACAGCAACACTGGACCCTTCCTACTGCCTGACTTACCCTGGCCTGTCCCTCTGCAAGTTCATTCCCAGGAAGTCAGGCTCTCATCACTGCATGATAGTGGCAGACAGTGAATGCCAGCTCCTGTCTTAGACCGACCCTGGCTCTACAGACCTGGGGGATGGAATCCATCATCCTGTCCCTAGAGCTCTGTCCCCCAGGCACCCTGCGCAGGCAGGAGGTGACGAGGGGCTGATGCACCACAGACGCTTAGCAGGAGGGACAGCCCTTTACCCCCCCAGCCCAGCCAACACCCCAGCCAGACCTGTGCACCAGTTGCGTGTTCTCCTGTTTCAGCTTGCTCTTCAGGTCCCCATTGGTCAGGCTGTCATTCTCCAGTTCTGTCACCTTTTTTTCTAGAAAGCTCACCTGCAGTAGGGGAGAAATGGCTGTAGAAGATCTCTGAAGCCACAGGACGAGAACCTTGAAGCTGCAAATGCACGGCCAGGACCTCCAAATGGCCGTGCAGGAAGAGAATGGTCATGTTTGGTGGGGGTGGGCCCACGTGACTAGGGCCACCTGCCCGAGTCCCCAGACAGCAGCTGAGTGCTCCCACCACCACCCCTGAGGATGTGCATGCATGATGGACCCTCTCCAGCCCCCAGGGCCCACCTTTTCTGTGATGTCATTGTCACAGGAGTCGATGCTGTCCCGGAACAGGTCTTCCGTGCTGCCATTGCTGCTGCTGAAGTTGCTGTTGTGCATGAGCTGCCTGCAGGGATGGAGGGAGGGGACAGCTGGTTGCAGAGGCCTCGGACATGAGGGTTAACTTGGCCTATGGGGCTGGGCAAGCACCTGCTACCCCTGAGGCCTTCCAGGACTCCCTTTAAGGAGGCTTTCCTCCCTCAGTGGGAGGAAGCAGGCACTGCCTGAGTCCTGAACCTAACAGATGGTACCGCTCAGAGGATGGCTAATGGGCTGCTGTGCACCCTGTGCCCTGGTAGACAGGGCCAATCAATCGTAGCTCTTTCCTGCTGCCTCAGAGCCCCCAGTTTCCTGACAGCAGCTGCCCAGCGACCCAGACTGGCACAGGAGCCCCCTCTTCTTCCAGCCCGAAAGCCCCAGGGAGGCAGCCTGGCCCTACAGTCTTGGTGGAGGATCTGGGCCTCCTGAGACTTGATGTCCCACCAAACCAGCTCCTGCTACAGTCTGGGAACTCTGGGGGAGGCCAGAGGGTAGAAGATTTACCAGTCCTTGCAGGGCCCAGAACTGGTAGATGGGATCAGGAAAGGCAGACACTTGCTGAGCCCCCCCCCACCATCCCTACTGTCCTACCACACTCCTAGGCCAGAGCCTGGACACTCACTGGTAGTTCCTACAGCCCCAGGTGTGGGTCTGGGTCCATTCTGCAGGAGACCCAGAGTGGGAACACAGCAGTCCCAAGAGGTCAACTGTGCAGGACATGACTGGAGCAGAGTAACCTGCTTTGATGGGGTACACTCATGCCCAGACCTCTGCCAGCAGGAAACCCAAGGTCTCTTTGGCTGTCAGCTCCAAGTAGAAGGAAAGGCACTGGCAGCCATGAGGGGGTGGGGGTGGGGGATAGTGTGCTGTGTGTGTGTGACTGTGTCTCTCGGGCCATCCCTGGTGTGCCTGCCTAAGACTGAGGCAACCAGGGGTTTGAAGATGCTGCCAGGAAGGGTACAGACTGGCCCCTCTGTTCTAGAAGTGGCCCCACATGCAGGACACTGGCTGGATCTGGGTTGTTGGCATGAAGCCCTGGCCTCCTGGGCAGCAGCAGCACAGTTAAGGGGGCAATACTCAACCTGTCCTCCCCACCACCCTCATGGGGTGCTTACCGTCCAAAGGCTGTGCTGGAAATCTTTCGGTTGGGGCTAGAGAGAGAAACAGAGAAAACAGTCGATGAACAGAGGGGGCTCTAGTCTGTTCCCTTATCCTGCTCTAGCTGCAAGACACCAACGTACAGGACAGGGCTTCTCCCTCCCACTGAAGGGAATCTGCTAATCAGCTTGGTCCTGAAAATCAGCAGCCTGATTTCCTGTTGCAGAAAAAGCCCCAGGACCAATCCCAATCTTAGAACATGCTCATTGCCAAGGCCGAGCAGGGGTGCCTTGCCTGTGGCTTCCCAGTCCCCCACCCCAGGTCCACCTTGGCCTCTCACACCCCTCGCTCCCCGAGGGGCCCCTGGCTCACCTGTTGGCCTTCAAGTTTCTCAGCCGGGCTTCCAAGTCATTCAGGAGGTTGATCTTCTTGCAGCACTGAGAGCAGTACACATCCAACAATTCACTGTTGTATGCGTGCCGCATTTTCCTAGGTGTCTGCCCCGCACTGATTCGTAAGAGGGAAAGAAATCGCCTTAACTGCTGTCCAGTCTGGTGTCCTATCCCACCCTGCTGACCATGTGGGAGTAGGGGCAGGAAGTAAAAATACCCCAAAAGATCATCCCTTCTCCAGCATTCTCAAAGAGAAGCAGCCTGAGAGTTGTACCCATTGAACAGAAAGGCAAACTGATAGCTAATGCCAGAATAACTGATGACTCAGGTAGATGAGAAGGTATCACAGATGGTCGCTTGGAGGGGCCCTTTGACACTAAGGTTCTCAGAGCAGAACAGTACAGACCCCCTCCCCCCTCAGTCTGCAGCCCCCCCAAGTTAATTCTGTTTCTTCCCCAGGCTAGAATTGGGGGGAAGGAACTCCTGACCTGTAATCAGTGTACAAAGGCAGCACCCCAAGCCCCCAGGGGCAGAACCCACACAGTTCAGAACAAAGGGAAGGATGGTCAGCTCAAGACTTGTCCTGCCTGAACACTCCCAACCCTGAGATGAGGCTGGATTGGCTCTGCCCCCCTTCCCAGATCCTAAACACCCTTCTAGACCAAGGGGCCACCTGGAAGACACTGAAGACCCCAGGTCTGAGTAGACGTTGGTCCTGGTCTCGTCATCAGGGCAGGGGCTGCTGGGGGCACAGTCCACATCGTCCCCCTCCCCGTAGTCTTCAAACTGTTCCTCGTTGCTGATGAGGGAGGCAGTGGAGTGTGTAGACAGGTCTGACGTGGTCATGGAGGGAGTGTGGACCAGGGACCTGAGGAACGGACAGCACTGTGTCAGAGGAGGACTCTCGAGGACCCGCTCAGGAGGAGGCCACTCGACCCTACAGATTAAGGTCGTACCTCTTGGCCTGATGAGTACATGTTGCGGACTCTACCTAAAGGGAAATGTGTCACCACAGAGATGCTCAAACCAACGCTGCCCTAACTGTAATCTAATTATTTAGTTACAGCTCCATCAAATGCTAGTTTCTGAATTTTACGTTAGTAAATTATTAAATTATGGAATATTAAATAGTTGAAGGGTTTTTTAAAATACTGACGATAATGTGAAAAAACGAATATAAATAAAAGTTAGATTTAAAATTTTAGAAACAGTTAAGACTAAGGATAGTCATCCCTTGGTATGCTAGGGGGATTGGTTCCAGGACCCCTCTGAATACCGAAATCCAAGGACACACAAGTCCCTCATATAAAGTGGCATAGTATTTACATCCAACCTACGCACATCCTCCTGCACAGAGCTTACAATACCTAATCGTAACTTAATATTACATGTAAATGTTATGTAAACAGTTACAGGGTATTTTTTTTTTGAGACAGAGTATTACTATGTGGCCCTCAGAGTGCCGTGGTGTCACTAGTGTATTGTTTTTTAATGTGTATTCGTTTTTTCCCCAAAATTTTTAATCTACAGTTGGTTAGCCCCACAGACGTGTAGCCTGTGGGTACAGAGTGCTGACTGTATACATAGAGGTCTAAGAAAAAGGGGGAGATAAGGACAGTAAGATGGAGGCAGTGCCTGCGTGTGGGTGGGTCACTGCTCCCCATCCTCACTCTTCCAGTCTTTCTCGAATTTTGTTTAATTCTCCCATATCCCTACATAATCAAATGAGGCTATAAAATAAATAACAATGAGCTGCTAGGAGAAAAGTGTCTCAGTCTGTGGGGGACATTTCTAGTCTAAGGGCGTCTAATCCCTAAGAACAGAAGCTGGAGACCAGAGGCTCTGGGGCCTCTCCTGGGTGAGCTGTGATATCTCAGAGGCCCCATCTACAACCCAAGGACAAAGAGAAGTACAACTCATGACCGGCCGAAATATAGCTTCTTTTTAGTCACTGTGAAGTAACTTCTGTACATTATTACTCAAAATCAGAATTTCTCCTACGACCTCACCGACCTCTACACTCAAAAATGGGGAACTTAAAACAGTAACAGAAGTATGAAAGGGTTAATAGTACTCTGAAACCATGCCCACAGGGAACCCCAATTACTTTTTCTTTTGAGACAGAGCCTCAAGCTGTCCCCCTGGGTAGACTGCTGCAGCATCACAGCTCACAACAACCTCCAACTCCTGGGCTCAAGCAAGTCTCCTGCCTCCGCCTCCCAAGTAGCTGGGACTACAGGTGCCCACCACAACACCCGGCTATTTTTTGGTTGCAGCCATCATTGTTGTTTGGCGGGCCCGGGCTGGATTCGAACCTGCCACCTTAGGTGTATGTGGCTGGCACCTTAGCCACTTAAGCCACAGGTGCTGAGCCTCTTTTTTTTTTTTTTCTAAGACAAGGTCTTGCTCTGTTGCTTAGGCTGGGTGGCCCTGGTGTCAAAGCTCATAGCAACCTCAATAGCAACTCTTGGGCTCAAGTGATCCTCCTGCCTCAGCCTCCCGAGTAGCTGGGACTATAGAAACCTGCCATAATGCCTGGTTAGTTTTTGTTGTTAGTAGAGAAGGGGTCTCACTCATTGCTCAGGCTGGTCTCAAACTCCAGAGCTCAAGCAATCCATCCGCCTTGGCCTCCCAGAGTGCTAGGTTTATAGGCATGAGCCACCATGCCCAGCCTCTAGGTATTTTTTCAAAAGAAATATTTAGTAGGGATGGGGTCTCAATATGTGGCTCAGGCTGGTCTCACACTTTTGGCTTCAAGTGATCCTTCTACCTCAGCCTCCCAAAGTGTTGGAATTATGGGCATGAGCCACCATGCGCAGCCTAGAACCCCAGTTTCTATCTTTGGATAGAGTGGTTACTAAAAAACAAGTCTCCCCTCATATGTACCTGGGTCACCCTTTATTTACTTATTTATCTGCCCCCAGATTCCTCAGCACTTCAGGTTGAATTAATCATACTCCTCAGTTCTTACTCCTGAAATGTTGCTAAAACTCCCAATACCCTCTGCTGGCTTATCTCCTCACAATTAGTTTCCCCAAATAATAAGAAGAATCAAGTGACAGACGGTTAGCCACAGCATCAATGGGTCTGTCCTTGTCCTTGGGTTGGCTGGATGTCAGTACACCTGATGAAACGCTGCCAGAAAACAATGCAGAATTCTCAAGCAGTAACTCCAAAGGTCTCCATGTGAGAAGCCCCACGGTTAGAAAATGTATTAGGTTGAACCACAGCAAATCACCTTTTTTTTTTGAAGGCTGAAAATGATTAAAAGTTGTCAATTTCATATGGTTCAACCCTCTCTAGAACCCTGGGTAACCATCACCTTCCTTAGCCAGGATGGTGGCAGCTTCCCACTGGCCCGTAAGTCTACCTCCTTCTAGAGCCTTAGTGAGGGCCGAAGAGGAGGGACCCCCGTCTGCCAGCACCAAACTAAAAGACAACATTACTTCAGTGGAATGTCATGTAGGTCTTAATACTGTTTTAAAGTAATATTTCTGATTATAAAAGCACATAATCAATGTAGAAAATACAGAATATAGAACAGAGTAGATGAGAGGCAATTAAAATGATCATTCTACCATCCAGAAATAAACGTTTAATTATCCACATTAATTTTTTTCTAGGCATTTCCTACTATGTAGGTAGGTGTCTTTAACAAAGCTAAGAGCATACTTCACTGACGTCTTTGTAACCTGCTTTTCCAAACTAATTGAGATCATATATCTCATAACATTAAACAGTCATTTAAAACTTGACTTTGCCCAATTGCCTGAAATTCCAGAACCATCCCTACTTTTAAGGTTTTAGGATGCTTAGAATTTTTTGCTCTTCAGAATACCCATGACACGGAGGTCTGAGATATAAATCTTGAGCGAGCCTCACATTTACTTCCTTCCAAAAACCACATTTCTGGGCCCAGAGGCACATACCAAACTTCAGATGGTTTTAACTCACTTGTCCTCTGGCAGAAACAGGCCCCCAAGTCCCCCGTCCTTCTCTTCAGCAGGACTCCCGACAGACCCCTCCAGGCTCTGGGTGCTCTCCATGGGGCTGTCCATGTCTGACTCTTGGGGGCCCTCAGCGGGGGCCAGCGTCATGGCCTCTTCCTCGTCCTCAGGAAAGAAGCCGGGCTCTCTGGGGATGAGCTCGCCATCAGCGTACGCAGGCCCTGCGACCTCACTGCCCTGGGAAAGACAAGGGGTGCAGAATGAGTGAGGCCAGCTCCCCCTGGCTCAGCATTCCACATCAGACTACAAAAAGGCCAGCAGGGCCAGGGACAGCAGGTACTGGGGTGCACAGAAGCCCAGACCCCAAGACCCCAAGCACGAGAACGCCTGGCAGGTGATTAGACTCAGAGACCTCTCACACTGGCCAACTCATGAGAGTCTGGTGAAGAGCTGGAACTCTCAGGAATGGCCATCCACAAAGAAGGCCACAGCCAGGTTAGCCAGGCCATTTAGGGGCACAAGATCAGCACAATGGAGCCCCCATCACGAAGTGTCCACAGGAAGACAAATGACTTTAAGACAGCTCCTTGGGGATCCATGTTAAGGGCACATGCACATTGAATGGTCTTCAAGAACAACCCCTGACCCAGCAGAGTTGAGGCAACGTGGCCCTGGGGAGTCTGCACAGCTTGGGATCCACCATCTGTGAGTCTGAACACATCACAGACCCTCTCTGAGCCTTAGTTCTCTCTGTGTCAATCAAGAATGGCGATAAGAGTCTCACAGGGTCATTGTGTCCACTAAATGAGTTATTTCATGTCAGCATCTGGCAAAGGAGGACTTTTAATGAATATATCCTGGCCAGAGAATGCAAGGCTATCCTGGGGAGAGGAACACCAGGCCTTTCACTTCTGCGCTTTAGGCCAAACCTGCCCGTGCTGGGTCCAGTGCCCAGCACACTGCCTGGCACAACAGTGAGCCACCAAGATAAGTACTCACCTTTGCTAAAATGTGCTCACCTTGTGAGCACAAGGGCTCTGGCTTTGTTCAGAGCATACCCTAGACTAAGGGGTAGGTCTTTGCAAACCAGTTCCTGTGGCCACTTTCTCTCTGAGAAGGCAGGTACTCCCCAGGTAGTGTTCCTACCTGTTCCCATCTGAGAGGTCAACCTATTCCCAAGGTTCTTGGTGTGCTCCTCGGCTAGGGGCGACAGATAGCCCCACTGAAGGTCCCCTCAGCCCTAACACTAAAAGAATGGTAACAGGAACAAGGGCTATGAAAAGCTCCTGGGAATCTCAGATGACAACAGGGTCAGGGTTGTCTGAAAAAGTTGCTCAGCAACAGGCTTGAATGTGCCTGTCCAGACACATTCAGCCATCTGGTGCCATTGGTGAGCTGGTGGTCCTCGTGGGGATCTGTCCTCACTAAGAGATTCCTGGGCTAAGAATAGACGGCAATTAGTGACTCTGGCTCCTGCCTGTGCCGGACTCAAGCTGAACACCAGATGGGTTGGTAAAGTTGGCGCCATACAGGCAGGCACCTCACCATGGAACCGGAGAGGTTGTGTCGTGAACATCCTCCCTGGTGTTCCCAGGGCCCTTCCCACCTCGATGTCAGTAATCTCATCACATGGCTCCCAACCTATCAGAACTCCTGTCCTGAGCCAGCTCTTTATCCACAAGCCTGAAGCTGCAGGGGGGGACTGTCCTATCCCTAGACGTCCCCCAGCAGCACCCTGACACTCCTGGTAGCTGCCAAGTCCCTGTTGGGGTGGCAATAGCAGCTTCAAGTGGCCTGTCTCAGTCCCAGGGCAGGGCAAAAGGCACACCAGGGCCCTGCCCTCCAAACAAGACTGCCACCTCCCCAGGGGCAGACTGTTAACTGTGACCGAACAGAGTCCATGTCAGCCTGGGTCTTCACTGGTCATCTCCAATGTTCTTGTCTGTCTCTCACACACACCCCACCCTTCTCTCACAACAGCTCTATGAGAGCACCGTGAGGTATACAGGGCAGACTCGGGACACCTGCGAGGATGAGGCCCAGTGTGGAGGCCAGCTGCCCAGGAACCATGCAGCTCACAGAGGGCTCTGCTGAGACCTGGAGCTGGCTCTGACATGCCCAGCCCGGGCCCTCACCCACCCAACACTGCACACACACACACTCATTCCAGCTGCTTCTCTCAAGATCAACTGCCCCCTACATTAACACCTTTTCACTCAACCCACAATTGTTTACCCAAGGCAAGGGAATTTTAATTAAAACTTGAAAATCATTTCTAGTAGTCTCCCTCCCCCAAATTCAAATGGTACAAAGATGGCTATTTGACAAGTGACTGCACACCCACCTTGGTTGCCCCACCACATTACTGGCTTATGCCTGTCCCAAGACCCCTGTGGTAACATCCTGTGACATCTGCCCTGGTCACCTGTGCTGCACCCTCAGGGCCGCAGTCTCTGGCCCCACTCTGGGTAAGGGTCTTCTAGGTGGAGCCCCCAGCTCCCTCTTCCTGCTAGGCTTGGAGAGTTGCTGCAGATGGGGGTCAGAGAGGGGCTGCTGCTAGAAGGAGCCAGAGGCGGCCTCTAATCCTATCCATGAGCCACTATGCACGGCTGGGAGAACTCGGAGTCACTCTCATTAGAACCCTTCAGAGCCACCTTTCCTCTTTTATGTTCTGCAGATAAAAGCTGCAAAAGGAAACTTGCCCGTAATAAAAACATGGGCCTCACAGGATTCCTAGGGGGCTACAGACACTAGCGTTCTGAGGCTGTGAGTCACCCTCTGGCCAGGCTGCCTGCAGGTCAGGGCCACACAGCACCCCTATGTTTAGGCTTCTGAGAAAGTGGGAGAGAGGACATCACCCCATCTCAGGACTGTCACACAGGGAGGTCCAGGACTGCCCACTCACCCCTGGCTGCACCGTCTGTGTCCAGACCACAGCAGTCCCCTTCTCAAGGCGCATGGGGATGCCCAGTCATGAACTGACTGCTCTGGAGGGCTGGCTGGACTGGGGAGCAGGGAATGGGCCTCCCAAGAGCTTGTGTTGCCAGATGACCAGGTGTCTATGAGCAGAGTCTGTGCCAGAGAGCTCCTAGACTCTGCCCCTCAGAGCTCCATGTCCTGTCTACTTCCTGGTGTGTGAAAAAGATGTCCATGCAAGACCATCTGGCCACTGTCCATGACCCTCTGGACATCAGCGACACGTCCAGCCCTGGTGCTTAGTGCAGCCTCCTCAGGGTTTGCATAGGCTGTGTCTGGTCTTTTGAGGGTCTTGAGGGAAGGGATGGTGTCCTCAGGAGGCAGCACTGGGCATCGTCTGTAGCACAGCTGACTCTTCAGGGCTCTGTCTCTCAGGACCCACGACTAACCCTGAGCACAGAGCTCCCTGTCCCCCTAGGGCATAGTGCCAGCCAGCCACTGTGAGCCATGCAGGCTTGGTTGGTAATGTCCAGACCACCCCAGGCCCACCATCTCCCACCCTGCTGAGGGGACATGGGGTGAAGAGAGAGCAGGTGCAGTGTGTCCTCCCCAAATCCCAAAAGACCCCTGTGGGGGGGACTGGGGGAAGGCCCGCTGGAGCCCAGAAGGCTGGGTTTCTTTTTTTTCAGTTTCCTCTTTTCTTTATTTCATTTTACATCCATTTTAGCTTTATTGTTGTATAAATATACGAAGTTTATATTTATGTGCACATAGGCAAAAATAATTTAATTTAACATAGGAATTATTTTTCTTTAAAAGGTCCTACCCCTAAAAAGGATCTATTTTTATTATACACACTGAGGGAGGCATACTGACAACATACAAAGACC